>JAWNNH010000147.1:0-296743 GCA_035043045.1 Hirtodrosophila alboralis | reverse complement strand
ACTATCGATGGCACTATCGACATTTTCGATGGTTGGGCACTATCGAACCACCATCGATAGCAGCAGACATGTTCGATAGCAGCAGACATGTTCGATAGTGACCCAACCACTATTGATAGTGGCTGGGCCACCATCGATAGTTGGCGTCTCGCTTCGCTAAAAAAATTTGTTCGCGCTCTGTTCTGTTGGCGTCTCACTTCGCAAAAAAAATTTGTTCGCGTTAGTTCTGTGGAAAAACAATAATAAAACCAATAATAAAATCAATATGGATCGCTTTTTAAGAAAAGGTATGTTTCATGTATTATACATAAGTATTTCGATCGATAATGTGTTGAATTTTAGGTAAACGTCAAGTATCTCCCACACCTAGTGCTTCAAGCGCTGACAGATTCCGAAAAAGATTCTGTACAGCAGAGTTCAACCAAGAAAAGTAAAATTTCCTATGTCTGGAAATATTTCAAAAAATCCGACGACAGAAAACTTGTAAAATGCCTTCACTGCGGCAAGGAGTACAAGCCAAGCGGCAATACGTCAAACTTGGACGGGTCACTTTGTACACAATTACGAATTAAAAACAGCATCTTTGGCTACAAGAAAACTGTTGACCACTACCAATCACGGATCGCAAAATATTGCAGAGACCTTGCGAAAAATATTAAATGAATGGAAGATCTTAAATAAAACGGTGTGCATTGTAACAGACAATGCCAGCTCCATGCTTAAAGCATGTGAAATATTGCTAATACGCAATCTGCAATGCTTTGCACACACAATTAATCTAGTGGTGCAAGATGCTTTAAAAGTTGACGATCAATTTTTAAAAGACTTATTTACTAAGTGTAAGTCAATTGTCCGATTTTTTAAGCAAAGCACAATAGCGCGTGAAAAATTTAAATTAGTTCAAGAAGGCTCGGCTTTAACTTTACTAAACGAAACACCCACTAGATGGAATAGTTTCTATTTTATGATTGAACGGATTTTAAAAACGAACGATGCCATTGCCAAAGTATTGTTAACAACAACCGGTACATTGCACCCGTTTACCGCTGAGGAAATACTTGTACTAAAATACATTGAAAAAATATTGTCTTTCTTTAAACAGGCAAGTGAAAAAATTTCTGGAGGAAAATAAGTGACCATATCTTTTATTATACCCATGGCATATGGACTTTCCCGCAAAGTTCAAAGTGTTTTGCTAGAAACTTCGCAAGGAAAAATTATGCAAAGCATTTTAATGGATTCAATAAAGAAACGCCTTTCCATTTATGAGCAAAGGACAGTCTGCAGGATGGCTACTTTATTGGATCCACGCTTAAAAAAATGGATTGCAGCACAGTTCTAACGCTGAACAAGCATCCATATTATTTGAAAATGAACTGGCAAATTTCGCAGTCAAAGAATCCGCAATTGATCTGCCCGTCGTTACGGAAACTATCTCCCAGGACACATTGTTCGATTTTTTAGGTGAGCAATCGGCAAACAAACAAACTAACAAATATCTGGAGAGGGTAATTGCTAGTTGAGATATCGACCCGCTTTTATGGATCAAGGTATGTCTAAAAAAACGAATTATAGGTTCTATATAATTAAATATATTGCTTTTATTTCAGGTGAATCAAAGTGACTTTCCGTCAATAAAAAGCCTCTTTTGCAAATATCTTTGCATTCCCGCTACGTCCATTGAATCGGAAAGAGCATTCAGCAAGTCGGACCAAATTGTTTCAGAGAGGCGAACCCGTTTGAAGGAGGAAAATATTAATACTCTTTTGTTTCTAAACCAAAACTTTTGCTTAAAATAAACAAATATTTTCTGCTATACCGCAAAAAAAAATGTTGTAATTTCTGGCGATAGTATTGACGACTATCGATTACACTATCGATGGCTCAAAATTAACTATAGTCGAATATCGATGGTTCAAAATTAACTATAGTCGAATATCGATGGTTCAAAATTAACTATCGTCAAATATCGATTGTGCCCACTATCGATAGTTCTCCACCTCTACTGCAAAGTAGGCCTTCGCGACGATGACATCCTCATTCGAATCAAATTTCTTAGCGGCGAGTGACTTTAAATTAAAAAAAAAAAAAAACAAGAAAGAAACGGCTATCTTCGGCACGTCGAAACTATATACCCTTGCAATGGTCTAATAAGGAAATTTTGAAGGCCAACTTTGGGTTTGATATCTTAAAAACAAAGTTTGTCAAACGATAAATTTTCGATCCGATTTATTTCAAACTTGGTCAGATTGTACAAATCGTAATTTCACATCGATATGCCAAGTTTGGTTTTGATATTTAAAAGAGAACAAATAAGTTTTTCAAACGAGAACTTTTCGACAGATTGTTTCTATGAGAGCTACAGGATAAAGTGGTCTGATTGTACAAATCATAAATAAGCATCGATATGCCAAGTTTGGTTTTGATATCTTGTAAAACAAAAAAGTTCTTCATACAAACACTTTTCATGAAAGTGAAGTTGCCTCTGTTTTTCCTCCAAAGCTATTTGATTTAGTGGTCCGATCGGGCTGATTTTGGCATACAAGCTACATACATTATCAAACTTCATCTGTGCCGAGTTTCATAAAGATAGCTTAAAGATAAAGCCAAAAACTTTGCATATAAACAGACGAACAGACAGACAGATGGACAGAAACCGGTTGCCATCACCTTTTCGGCCGATAGGCCAGTCAACGCCTTTTTAGAAGCACGTCCGCCGGGTGAAGTCCACTGTATCAACTATTCCTTGGCCTCTGGTGTGTACTAGTAGATCAATGTTCCATTGACGGTCACAAAACGACGCAAAAACTTCTTCGGATTTTTAATCCACGTCAAACTTCAATAGGCGGTGTGCCAAAACGAGATCGTGGATTTTTGTCGCGTTATTCTCCGTCGTAGACACTTGTGGCATCTGGGTGTGGCTCTTTAAAAACCAACGTGCCACAACGTTAAAACTCATTAAACGAATTGGGTGAGCGCTGAGCGTAAGTAATAATCGAATCGCCCTCGTAAGAGACACCAAATTTGAAATGTATCTTTCTGTATACCATAAGGAGATTAAGTTTATTCCAAATGTTCGATACTCCTTCAAACCCCAAAGCACTACAGTAAATCGCTTAAAACTATATGTAGCTACAATGTAAGGATGTGCATTATATTTGGGCATACGAAAATAGATATAGGTTAGGTTATACCGGTTGATCACCAAATGATAATCTCACATAGACCATAATTGGTCCTTAGTGTTGCCGGATATTAAGGTCGTTAGGAATGAATTTGCTCCTGAAGATTTTGAATGCATTTGGCAAACGCCAGTAGTGTGTTGGGAGAGTGTTTAGCCACTACTTTAAATGATGTGAACCAATATGAGTTGAGATGTTTTGTTTTTTGGTGTGAGTGCTGGGCGGCTGCATAAAAGATTATCCAGTATTTCATCAACTCCTGGAACTTTGCACTTTCGACTTTCTGTAGGTATGCATAGTCTTTTGGCATGGACTGCCGCCAAGCAATGTCCCGTAAGTACTACTACCATTAGTCTGCAGTCTTTCCTGAGAAGTTGCAGTATAAAAGTGAGTGAGCTTTTTGGTTCGCATCTTGCACATTATTCTGTAAATTCTGCAATTGGTTGTGTTGTTCCATCTTACATCAGCTTCTGCCCAGGCGGTTTTCTCTAGTTCACTTGTACAGTTGTACAGCGACTGTAGCGAGATTTCTACGCTTTCTGTGTTTTCGTGAGGTAGGCCGACTCCTTCTTTTGCAAGACAGTCTGCCATTTCGTTACCGGCAATGCCCCAGTGACTGGGAATCCAGTAGATGTGTAATGTTCTAGCAATACTTAGTTCATCCAGAGCCTCCCTGCTTGCCAGGATATTTCTGGAGTCGATAGCAGATGCCTGCAAAGATTGTATTGCCACGAAAATGTTTATACGTGTATGTGCTCGGTGTAGATCTTGAGCTATTTCCGCTGCTTTCCTTATTGCGAAAACTTCCGCCTGGAATATGCTGCAGTAGTCAGGTAGTACCGCAGAATAATTTTTGGCTCTGCACAGTACACCGCCGCTCCGACTGCAGAGTCCAGAGGCCTGTTCGGCCATCCCTGATCGCCAGTCATCTGGAATCATTAACGTTATTGTTTCATTGAAATTAGTTCTAGGGGTCATGTTTCTAGTGGCACAGAGTCGTCATGTGCAACTAGGTGTGCTTGGATGTCCATGGGGTTGACGCACATTTTATGTTTCTAGTGCCTTAGTTGGTGTGGACCTTAAAGCCACCGTAATGCAGACAAGTGCCTGCCGTTGGGTTCGTTCCATTAGCTTTAGGTATGTGGATTTCTCCATGGCCTGCCACCATACCAGGATTCCATAGAGGAGAATTGGTTGCACTACTGAAATGTAGATCCAATGTATCAGTCGTGGTGATAGGCTCCAAGTTCTGCTCAGCATCTTTTGCGATGCATAGAGCGCGACTGTTGCTTCTTTCACCCGTTCTTCAACATTGAGTCTCCATGTTAGTTTGCTGTGCAAAACTACTTCTAGATATCTAGTCTGTTTCTTGGGTATAAGTGGCATTCCGTTCAAGTTTGGCGGGTTCCATTTCGATACCTTGTATCTCTTGGTAAAGAGAATAAGGTCCGTCTTGACTGCATTAGTATTTCGTTCAGTGTGTGACCCATGACTGAGCTGAGGGTCGATGGACATTGGCCTGTGATAATTAGACTTATGTCGTCAGCGTAGGCAGTTATCCTGGGGGCTTTCCTGTAGAATTTTTTAAGAAGTGCGTCCACCACTAGGTTCCATAACAGAGGAGACGAGACTCCGCCGTGGGTCGTGCCTCTTTTCGCCTCTTTGGTCAAGGTGGTGGTTCGCCATTCGGCACTGACTTTTCTACAGCTCAACAGGTTATGTATCCATTAGTTTATCGCCTCGTGGGTTGCTGCAGCTCTCAGGCTTCGCATTATTGCTCCTGTTGAATGTTCAACGCACCAAATATGTCAATAACTGATCCTAGTGCGTAGTCTTGGTTCCACAAAAAGTGCACATATAGCTTCGCGAACTTCACTCAGTTTGTATTCCGGTGGTTCCTGTATACACTTCGCGGAGGAGTAAAGTTAAATAGACATTTAAATTGAATGTACCTGTGATCTGAGAACGAGTGTGTTTTGAGAACTCTCCATTCTACCACTTGTGTACCCATTTCAGTTGTTAATGTTAGATCTAGAATGTTTGATGAGGTTGGTCCCTCATATGTGGGTACCTCTCCAACGTTAGCTAATCTTAAATTAGTTTGTAGTAGGAAGTTTAAGAGAGACTCACCCTTGTCGTTGATGTCCAGACTGCCCCACAGGGAGTGATGTGCGTTAGCGTCGGTTCCGATGATGAAGGGCTTCTTTGTCCGGCTTGCCTCCTCAACTAGTCTCTGTAGCTCTTCGGGTGGACCCTGCCGGTCGTGCGCCATGTAGCAGGATGATAATAGCATTGGCTCGTCCTTGTTACCCTCTAGCGCCACGACAGGGAGATCATCCGTGCTGTAATTAGTCATTAGGTAAGAATAGATGCCTTTCCTTACTAGGATGGCTGTTTTAATTCTACTTACTGTGGTCGGATAAAAAGTGGTGTAGTTTGCTGCCTTTAGCCTAGAAATCTTGTTACCCGACGCCAACCAAGGTTCCTGGACTAGAGTCACATCATGGCGACGCTAGCTTGCTTTTATGCAAGTTGATCTGGTGGACCTTCAGCCGCATGGCTGATTGTATCTCACAGTCTCAACTAGCGTCGTTTCGCCATCGTTCGTCCTTGGTGTAGGACACTGCCCACGCCCCACGCCATCTAACCGAATCTGGGGTATAGCATGTCGTGGGCCTCCCTACTGATTTGTAGGACCATGTGATGGCCCTTGCTATCGGGCTTCGCAACATGCAGAACCTGCCAGTCAGTGGCGGGCACATCAGGGTTCTGCCACCTTAGAAGTCGTAGCGCCTGATATAGGGGCGCGACCCGTGGAAACAGCACTTTCGACTTTGGCACGGAAGTAATACGCGTTCTTTCCCCTACCTCCAGCTTAGCACCCTCCCATGGATCGGCCATAGCGGCTACGGGTTCGGTGACCCACTTCAGGGTAAGGTCATCCCGACAACTTAAGATCTTGACCCCATTGAGCCAACCTGCACGATCAAACGTAGTGGGTGCGGCATCGGGAATCTCCATCCGTTTCATCATCGTGTCCAGCAGCTTGGTATCTACCACTCTCCAATGCTTTGACAACATTTTGTCGTTGGGATCTGTCGGGAGAAGCAGCAGCCAGATCACCCTAAATTATATTGTTTGCTTGAATTATGTAAAAACGAAACACAATCACTTATTTTCTCTTGCCTAACGTTAAATTCTCTTAATTCTTTGTTGCTAACTGCTGAGTGGCGCTTGCATGCAGCGCTGCCGCTTTCGCTCTCTGTACGATCGCTCAGCAGCCGCATTGCATTTTGCCGACGGTAATTTAACTTTGTAGTAATTGCTAATTTTTCCCCGCTACGGTTACTTACTAAACTTTGTTTTGAAAGCGAAGCTTGCATCCAAGTCACAGCTAAATATATCATTTATAACGTTTTAAAAACATCGTGTTTTTATTTAAATACATTGAACAAAATAGCTGCTAAAAAAGCTTAGCAGCTCAACAGGATCAGTCCTGTGGATCAGGGCTACGACTAGATGTCGAATCACCACGTCGCTAGGCTACTCCTTCGACTTTCTTGTTGGTCGGGGCCGTTTGCCAGCGGGCACCTCGACTCTGTTGGTTTCTGTTGAGCGCTGGCGTTTTGTGGCCAATCGCTCCTCCACTACGTTGACGCCTTCTTGCTGACTTTCACAGAAAAATGTATGCAACCCTTTGCTTCGGACTCCGTCGTGATGCTCCCTCCATGTGAGTCGCGGCATTTTTCCAGCAATAGATGAATTAATATTTTTCCAACTAAAATGTTTGCTTTCCTAGATAACGGAATACGAGTAGTACAATTTCTATCAGGTAAAATGCTACTAAATTGATTATGAATATCAAGCAGTAGGAGAACACAAGTTTTAATAAAATTTCTAACAATTTCCGACCTGTAGAATAAAACATCACCAACATAAGATTTTTAAAAAATATTTTATGCAAAAGGTATTTTATAAAAGTGGTTTATTTAACTATGTTGTTTAAGCATTTCCATTGCAAATTGTTACTGTTATGCATAATATTATGGCAGAGTTTTTTATTACATCATTTTCAGTTTTTTACATACAAACATTTCTGACTTTAAAATTTATTCAAACTATAATTCATTTTATTATAAGTTATTTAAATTCACCAACAAATGCGGCTTCCAACTCAGCAATAAACTCTCTATCTTCACATTCACCAAATTTTGCACTAGGAACTAATACCGATTGCTTTGAACTCGCTTCAAATTGTACACCGTCATTATTTGTAGTTTGTATTACGTCATTAATTTCTGAATTTTCTATACACTCTGGATTTTCAGCATTCATACCGTCATCATGTGTGGTTTGTATAACGTAATTCATGTCTGGATTTTCTATGCACTCTACATTCTCAGCACTCATAGAGCTGGTAGTTTTATTTCTTTCATGTTGTAACTCAAGGGGACAAAGGACACGATTTCTTTTGTCCAAATGCAGCATTTTCACATCCGAATTTTGTAATTCTGGAAGTACGCCGATTTCTCCATCCTCTGCTTGCAATAAATCTGGTTCCGATTCAATATCTATACAGGCGATTTGTATATTTTGTGCATTCTTGAAAATTAAACTTTCTCTTTGCGGATGAATCATACTTTCGATTGAGTCAATCATAGATTTACAAATAAAACGTATTTCAGAGCATGGATCTTTTTTACAAGATTCATTTAATATGTATAGAATTGTCTCTGTAGGCGGAGGGCAGCGAAGATTTCTCAATTTGATAAATGTAAATAATGTTTTGTATACTTCGATGCGGTAGTGCCAGTGATTAAAAGGATTCTGTATCATCTTACGTTTATCATGCATTTGAACTCCTATTTCCAATAAGGTGTTGAATATTTCCTGTTGAAAATATTAGCTTTTAATTACATTAAAAAAATAAAAGGGTCATTTCATATTTTAGATTTACATAAACAACTTTGTCTATCGCCAAGTTCTACCGAACGCGAACGTATGCAACATAAAAATGGAAACTAGAATTAAAATCGGATGGAATTCATGAATTTTTAAACTAAATTTTTTATATTTTGCTAGTGTTACCGGGGCTCGTATCTACGCCGTCCCTCTAAAAACAAACCAAAAACAAAGAAATCATATTCTAGTTGATCAACAATCAACCCGGCAAACGTTGTACAGCCATATTAACTATTTCTAGTGGCGCTAGAACAAGAATATAACCTGATTCGTATTCATTTTTAAAATTCTGCCTTATGTGATTATCGTATTTTATTTGAACAAGAAAGAAACGCCTATCTTCGGCACGCGGAAGCTAACCACCCTTGTAATGGAATTCTAGGAAAATGTTTAATACTCGAAAGATTGTTCCTATAGCAGCCGTATGATATATTGGTTTGATTTCAGTGAAACTTTATCAGATAGTACAAAAGAAATTTATATATCGGTTAAGCTTTGATATCATGAAAATCAAAAAAGTTTGCATAGAATCACTCATTTTTTATTTCAATGACTGCTATTCACGATATAGAGAGCCCCAGGTAACGACAAGACGGCTGCAACTTTTCGGCTCTAACTGCGCATGTATGTCATATTTTACTAAAGACGGCGCAATAGACTCAAAATGAATGAATAAAATTGACTTTTTTAGGTTAATCGGCTGCTGCTGCTGATTGGGGGATCTAGTTTGGTAATGACTACCCGCTAAGTGCTAAGTTATATAAACATTCTTTAAAAATTTAGAAACTTTTTTATTCAAAGATACAAATTTGGCAACACTTTCAGACTTTAGCAAGCTATTGCAGATAACGTATGAAAAACGTAGAAGTCGGAGGTGTGTCATTAGATGCGCTTGACATTTTCCTGTATTATGCGAGAAGTCACTTCCAAAACTGATCCCCCAATCAGCAACAGCCTCCGATTAACTAAAAAAGTGCCTATTTGGCATACATGTGAGTCTATTGCGTCGCCTTTGGTAAAATGTGACGTCACACGACAGCGACGCAATGTATGGGAACATAACGGTCGTGCGCGTGGCGTAACCTATTCTCTCTCAATCGTGACTGCTATTATAGTGGTCCGATTTTGATGAAACTTGGTCAGATTGTTTTTCAAGATATTAAAATCTTAACAGTTCGTGTTAAAACAAAAATGTGGGTCAGAAACGTCTCCTTTCATGCATTACACATTTCGAGATACAATTACAAATAATATTATATAAAATACCATTTTGCAAGCAAAAATATGAATTTATGCAAAAAAAAATTGGCTTTTGTCAGTAGTGCAGAGTAAGAACCACCGACGAATCAAACTTACCGACACTTCAATTATATTGTGCTCCTAATCCTATCTCAAATTAATTATACTGTGCAAGTTTTTTTCAACAAAAAAAATAAAGAAGCGGTTTCACCATGTTTCGGGCTTTTTACCTTGAACTGAATTATTAGTTATTACGATGGTTTCAAACAAAAAATTTATGGTTGTATGGACCTTTTTTTCATAGGTACCACATTTTTCGTTGGGTGTTGGTTCTTTCGAAAAACATACTTTGGCAAAGATGATCTAAATACTCCAAAGCTCATGTTATGACAATTTTGTATGAAACCATCATGATAGTGCGAAGAAGTAATGATGCATCTCGATTTAGAAGGCCCCAAATAGGGTCAAACCGTTTCATTTGGGCTTTCCATTTTTTGCCTTGCACACTGTTATTTATCAAATAGCTGTTATAAAAGAGACCGGTCCTTAACTAATTATTTTTTTCTAAGCTCTTCTCAACTTGCATACGACGAAATGAAACTTAGAATTTGTAGGTTTGATCGGATAACTTGAAAATCGTAAACAAAACAAGTGAATTATGAAATAGTTCTCTGTAAGGAGCGCACTGCTCTGTAATGAATATTTGCTTCACGCTGGAAAATAACTTCATAAATAAATTGTGAAATTAGTTCTTTAAATTACCTAAGCTTAGGATATGAAGGAGAATCAAAGATTAAGCTTATATCTTAAAATTTATATACGGGACATCACCAAATTTTAATCATTAACAGAATAACGAACGTGGCAGAAAAGATTTAGCTCTTAATGCTGATCAAGAATATATACATTCTTTATAGGTCAAAAATACATTCCTCTACCTGTTGCATACGCTTTAAAATACCGATGTATTCACCCAGATTAATAGGATTTCCGACTTTTGTAGAAAACTAGTATGCAGCTTACCTTAAAAAGTGAAGGTTTTATTAAATAGTCCACCGAAACCAAAATGGTTTGTAGACACCGAAAAGCTTGCTCACAAAGAGCAATTTTTTGTGTATTTATTAAACATCCATTATGAAGAAATGATTCTGATATTGTTCCATTCCTTTCTTTACATTTCCTTTTAGGTAACTCATTGGGTTGGGCCACATACTGCATGGGTAAAAGCTAATATAAAACAAATAAATAATAAATAGAAAATAATATTTACCATCAAATGTAAATCCGTTCGTCGAATCAGAACGTCTTCAAATATTTGCTTAACAAGACGTTCCACAATTAATTCACACCCGTTTCCTTCGATAAAAGTAGAAAGCCATAACATGGTGACTTTATAGATCTGAATTCGCAGGTTACTGAAAGGTTATAAACAACAAGTTTCGCCGAAGCAATTGCCATATGAGTAATTTTGACTTTGGGCTCTCTTTCTCAAATGTTTTAGCCATTTCACAATTGAATTGACAATACTGATTATTTTATGAGAATATCCGATCAATATGCCGACTACCGGACATGTTTCGCTTTCAAAAAGGATATTTTAAGGATATTATCTCCTTATATGTATATTTTTTCCCCAAGATTAAGCTAGCCAACTGTCTTGGTGCTATTTTTGTTGCTGACAATGTACATTTTAATAACTTTAAAGTTAAGTTTAGATAAAAGTGTCCAATCCATATTTGGATGCTAGAAATTACCTTGTCAAAATACTTATTCCACCCATGAAATTAGTTACTTTTAAGTTTTAATTAAATAAAAAATCTAAATCAATGTTAAAAATTAAAAATTGTTATATTTTTTAATTTAATACATTGTAGCTAAATGAATTATGTACAATCCATAAATATTTTTCTCTTTAAAATAAATAAAAATTGAAAAAAGAAACTGAGGCATCGCCATGTCAAAATATTTATGCCGACCAGTGTAAATAAGCTATTGTGAGGTCATACTGCGTAAATCAGTTGTTCGATATGTTGCATTAACACGCCTGTGTGTTTTGGTAAATCTGATATCTAAGAAACAAGTTATAATATCAATTAATCGCTTAATAAAATAAGCAAAAACAACTTACATTTTCTATTGCTTGCAATATATTGACATATGGGCATTTCCACAGTAGTGTCAACCGCGGCCAAAAAATTCAAAGTCTTTAAAAGTATGTTGTTTTAACATATTTTTATAGGCAACCTAGCTAATTTACCTAATGTAAACAAATATTACATTTATTCATAACATATTTTGGAATATTCAAATGCAAAGTCGAACCAGTGCAAAAGTTTTGATTAATGCTCTTAATGACAGACATTATGCATTGACTATTGTACTTTTAAATTTCGGATTATGTTTATAGAATAGAAAAGAAATGTAAAAGGAATGATGCGATTGCCGATTACGGCAAATTTTTACTTTGATTTACCCTATATTTAGATGTAGCGTGCGACATTGAAAAATAACATTTTTATTCAGTGCGCTAAGTTAGTTTGATCTATGCACATAATAAATTGATAACAAACATATTTCTATTGCAAATTAGATAAAAAAAAATTTGCAAAAAAATAATCAGCGCTTTACTCTGGGTACTGATTTAAAGTGTGTAGCATTCGACATCGTAAGTGTAAAATGTATAAATTAAAAAAAAAAAATGTTCTTAAATATGTATATTTAAATAAGAAAACATTATTTAACATTATTAATACTATTATCAGTTAAGTTAGTTTGCTTTTACACACAAAACAGATGGATATACTCATTTTTGTTTTTCTTTATAGAAGGTATTTTCTTAAACTTATAATTTTTGTTGTGAAAATAAATATATTGAATATGTAAAAAATCATTTATAATCAAGTTATGCACATAAAAAATAAAAAAGTAAAATAAAATGCCTTGGTTTTTTGTAGTTATCTTGAAAACGAACAATTGCCCAAAGTTAACTTTAGCACCAGTCATAGCGCTAATCAAGTGCTAGAAGTTTCGCCTTTTGTCAAAATAAAATAATGTTTTGGCATAGGTTTTTTTTCCACTTCGAATGTCGCATTCGACATTAGAGAAATGCCCATATGCTATACAGATTCACCATATACACAAAATAAGAAATTTAACAACCCCAAGCTCAAGGCATTTAAGCGTCTCGATCGTAATAGCTTAAGATTAAGCATTCTCTTAAATTGATTTTGTTTGAAAATTTTTGACAGGTGAATTACCGCCTGTTATAAATAACACGTTTAAAAGTTTAAGAGGCATTTAAGACATAACGTGATACAGACACTACCCGGTTCTAAAGTTATTTACATTCAACCGAATTGGTTATCTAAATTATCAAATATAAAATACATAAATGTGATACTTACATCATTTGAATTACAGGTCCTTTATGTTTTGAGTACTTTGAGTTATTAAGGGACTCCAAGAGGAGGGTTGATATCAAACGAAAATGCATCCTCAAATGAGTGTGGGCGCTTTAATAGAAATATATATGTAAATTAGATCATAAAAATATAAATTTGTATACTCTTGCAAGAGGGTATTATAATTTTGTCTCAAAATGTGTAATGCAGTTAAGGAGACGTCTCCGACCCCATAAAGTATATATATCTTGATCAGGACGATGAGCTGAATCGATATAGCCTTGTCCGTCTGTCTGTCCGTCTGTTTCTATGCTTAATTTTTTGCCTTTATCTTTGAGCTATATTGATGAAACTTGGCACGGATGCATTGTGTTAAAGTATGTAGTTTGTATGTTAATCAGCCCGATCGGAGCACTACATCATATAACTGCCATAGGAACGATCAGTTCAAGTTATCAAACCCAAACTTGGCATATCAATGTAGTAGTATAATATGACCAATCCGACAAAGTTTCATCAAAATTAGACCACTATATCTTATATTGTTGCAATAATCTGTCAAGTATTCAACATTTTCTTACAAGACCATTGAAAGGGGATATAGCTTCGGCGTGCCGAAGATAGCCGCTTCTTACTTGTTTCTAAATATTTTAAGTAATATTT
Source organism: Hirtodrosophila alboralis (assembly GCA_035043045.1). NCBI lineage: Eukaryota > Metazoa > Arthropoda > Insecta > Diptera > Drosophilidae > Hirtodrosophila > Hirtodrosophila alboralis. The sequence continues at coordinate 283,296 of JAWNNH010000147.1, read as the reverse complement.
ACTTATAACAAGACAGGCCACACTGGATCTAGATGAACCAATTCTAACACAGTACCCTATATGAACACATATACATGAGAACAAGTACTTGAACTTCAAGCAATTAAGCTTCAAGCAGAGCACACCACAGAAGCCGGTTATTGCTTTGTATATGAACAAGAAATGGATATCTTCGGCACGCAGCAAAATTAATAAAAATTTTACAATCAAACAAATTTGATCAAAATCGGACAACATATCAATCATATAGCTGCCATATGAGCGGTCGTTTAAAAATATAAATACATTAAATTTTTTAATGATATAAAATTTCGGTATGTCGAAGATAATTGTTACTTTCTTGTTTAATATTTTTTTTATGTATGATGTTCTTTCGGTTTTAGGTTCAGCAATTTTTTGTTAATTCATCAAAGCAAACTGGTTTAACATAACCATAACATAACATAACAGTTTTCAGCCTTGCAATTTTGTTTTATTTTAAAGCTGGGTTAAGGTTAAGGGAAGTAAAATAAAAGTACATATTAATGTTTATGTCAAAAGTGGTATTTTATTATATTATTAAAATATCTTACTTACATATCAATCAGCACTTCTAATAGTTCCAATAATTTGGTATGCATCTGAGGTAGGTTTTCAATGCATGTATTATCAAAATTTTGATGGCTCATATAATTTGCGTAATTTAGTCCTAACCCACGTTGAATAAGATTTAAAATTAAGGTTGGCCGTATTAATTTATTACAAGAATACGGGTGACTGTTGATGAAGTAAAACATTGATAAATAAAAAAAATATTTTGCTTAAATTTACTGACCTCAATGCAATTTTAAGGAATTCAATGAGATTGCAGAAGCGCTGAAGTATCTGTGCTGCCCTTTCAATTGGATCTGCATGTACAATCAACATAAAGCATTCCAATTTGTGAGTAAAGATGGTTTTATTAAAAAGACTGTCATGGTTAGGAAAAGCTTCATCCAAAAGACTGCTGAGATTGCCCAGTAGAGCCAATTGGAAATCATGCCATTGGGTCTTATCATTAAAGCATGCGATATTTCGATCACCGCCGCGAACTTGTTGTAGTAAAAGCCAGCAAATTCCGCTTTGATAAACCACATCTGGGTTTCTGCTGTCTATTAAGCTTACTAAGTATCGCGTTACCAGAAGCTTTCCAGATTTACTGGGACCGGGGTAATATTTAAAGCACTGTTTTATTGCTTTTAGTGCTGAAACCGTGCAGCATATGGTCGTCTGATTGCCCATTAGACATAGGCTTTCAAAAAGTTTCTGCAGATAAGTTGCTCCAAACCATTTTGATAATTCAGCTGCAGGTTGAATTTTTACTATAAGCAGTGCTGTAAAAATTTTCAATAAAATTAATTTACCATATATTTTATTACTAAATTATTTTTAAAATAATCTGCATTATATTAATATTACTTAGAAAATTGAATTAAATCCATATACATATAGGCTAAATAAAACTCATACGAATGTTTGTGTCCCTTTATAGTATAGTAAAACAAATTTAATGAACACAAGATTTTTACAGCTTGTTCTTATGACAAGTTTTTCGACTTTTCAAAGAGGTAGCTTTGGTAAAGTGAAAATAACTCCGAACATAGTTTAATGGTATTAAATCCGTTTATCTTCTTGAAAAGATAATAAAATTACCTATCAACCTGCCATAAAACAATTTTTAATTATTTTAGATTTCTCGCTTAGAAGTAATCGTGGATTGAAATGAAAATTTTGATTAAAAATATGCTCATGTAAAAAAAAAAATATTTTTCGTGCAATTTTTTCACTAAACTAGAGTTTTGGTTTTTTGTATCAATTTGTATCTGTAGGTTCACTAATTTAAAAATAAATAAAAAAAATTATTTAACTGACTGTACTGACTGTTTATTCCTTGGCAGCAGCTCACGTTAAAAAAAACTAGGTATAACAAACGACGAAATCTGCCGCAAATGTAAGGAGCCAGGAGCTTCTGAAACCTTGGAACACCTGATTTGCAAGTGTTCAGCACTCGCTCAACAAAGATTCAAACACGGAAACACCACGCGAATTGGCTCGCATCACTGTACATAAACAGACAAGGGTTCTAGCGAGATCCCAGCTCGGGGTCATAAAAAAAAACAAAAACAAAATGTACAAAAAATATATACAAAATGTTGTTTTTGTTGAGCAGCTGTCTTTTCTTGGTGTATATTTTTAAATTTTTAATTTTGTTATAAGTGCCTAGAGTGGCGCATATTAACATATTTTTTTATTTTTTATCAAAATCAAAAAATGTATTTTTAAATATTAATAAGTAAAAAATACAAAAATAATATGTAAAAAATCAAAAAATTTATTTTTAAATAAATTGCATTTATAATGCTTAATTATTTTTTTAACAAATACATTTTAACTCCTACTTCTATGTAAATAGGAACATTACTGGCTCAGCAAGAGTCGCACAGCTAGTAAAAGAGGTTGCCTTTGCGAAATGTAAGCAAACTCGATTGACGTCATAAAGTGCTATTGCTTATTTTTTAGTCATGTCATGTAGATATAACTTAGCAAACTTATATTTATTGTATTGCAATAAATAAATAAATTCTTTTGTAAAAAAACAAACATTTACTGATTGGCAAGTGCACTCGCAAAAGAAACAAACATCTGTCACTTAAATATTTCTCTCTGAGAGATTGAGATTGTCAGATTAAGTGACATTCAATTAAAAAGTAAATATTGTGCATCGCAAGTGTTGCTGCATAAAATTAATTTGTGTGCTGTGAATTTTATAACCAATATGATTTTAACACATGCCGCTGTCTCTTTTTGAATTTCAATTGCCCAGTGAATATAATTTTGAAGTGTATTTGTAAAAGAAATAATTGTGTGCTGTTAATAATAAAGACTAATACTTCCGCGACAATTAGTTCAGCGGTGCTGAAACAAACAGAGTATTTTAAATATCGGCTGTTTTCTTGCTGGCTAATGGTGAAAAACGATTTACTGGTCGAATTTCGAGCATTTGGCGTATCTAGTCATAGTTAATTGTTTCGTTATCAATAACACTATCATCTCATTACCAAATACGCCTGAAACCGATTAATATTATACCAATGGGGGTGGAAAATATGATTGGTATGATATGAATTTCTTAAAAACATTAACTTTTTTAATTTTCTGTGGGCTTATATTGGATTTGTAGAAATGCATTAAAACCCATTTATTCAAGAGACGATGTGACAGTTCATCTCTAACTCATTGCTCAAAAAGGGTTCGTAAATAACAGTTATTTTTGGATAACGAAAGACGGACAACTGTTATTTGCGAGGTCTAATTAAAACATAAACATTAAAACATTACACTATCCAACAATTTTTAGATTTTGGGAAATGCACGTTGTAGTCCTACTCGAGTATAGTATTACTGCATACTTGAAATTTTCAGATGACTCCCAAAATGTGGATTAATGGGCAAAAAAGTTTTTAATTGTTTACTTCTAGGTACTCATATCACCACCCCAAGCATGGGTAATATGTAAGTGTCCCTAGCATTTCACTAGTTCGAGGAACGATGTGGTGACGATTGAAACTATTTCCGGAAATTTCATACAAAAAAGTAAATAATGAAATGAATAGCTCGGGGTTAGTAAAATAAGTAGAAGTGTTTTCTGGTAAGTAATGATTTCACAAGTAACGAACTATGTAGTTCCCAGTACTATAGGGACTATACTTGAGTAGAACTACAACGTACATACGGTCATTTCCCAAAATATTTCAGCTTTGTCTTTTATGTTGCACAGTATTATTTGTAACATACCCAAGGCCTCAAAGATGAGCTCGCCATATAAACGGATTTCTGCTTTATTACAGGCTCTCATTATAATAGTCAACCAAACATTTGCTTCCTTTTCAAAATCATTGTGTGGATATTGATTTAGATATTCAACAAGGAAACGCAATCCAATTTTCCGGCTTTTAGTATTAGAAAGAAGTGAATTAATTTTTGATTGCGACGCATTGTTTTTCTGTAAGCAGAAATACAAATGAAATATGTAATAAATAAATTGTTATTTTAATTATACATACAGTTCTTCGAAAATTCAGTTCCACGACATTGAAGTAAATATTTGGGATATCCCTATTTAATTGTGCAGTACATTGAAACATATTGTTCGACATAAACATTTCACAAAACATGTGCAAAGTATGAATTTTTATAATTGCTTATCGATATAAATATATTCAAAATTATCGGCAGTAATAGTATCAGAAATCGATTTTAATTTTAGCAGAACCATGAATAAAAGAGTAGATAGACCCGCCGTCCCATATAAGAGAAATTGCACTCGAATGCTTTTATCATAGGTCCATTTTCAACTTCGGGTTTCGTCGGATGTTTCTTACGCTCTTGTCACGTGAGAGACAACTCAAAATTCGTTAGCGGATCTATGGCGGTGGAGAGAGAGAGAGTGAGAGAGCAGCTCGTGGACAAACGGGGGCACTCATTTTCGGTTCTCCCTGATACAGCGCAGTGTCAATTAAGAGCCGTTGTGTTTTATTTTAATTTTTTTTTTGTCTTCATTTGAGTATATATAAGTAACTTTGTTTGTATAACCTACATGCAATGCACTGGCACTTTCTACGAAATATTTTACTTTGACCTAATTGAGTGGCGACAATAGGCGGAAATCTTGCTATTACCTAAAAGTCTATCTAAATGCACTAAGTTAAAATGATAATTCAAAACATAAAGTACAGCCATGCTCCGCTTTTTCACATCAACAAATGTGAACTCGGATTGCTTGTGGATTCGAATGCACATCTTATTGACATCCGTTTAATTTTCAATTTGTGGAGCATATCGATACAACGGCGGATTTGCAAATACAAATCTTAAGGCATACAATTCATACTTGATAAAAATAAAAAAAATCACATATCTTTAGGTTAATTCTGAAATTAGTTTCAGGACTCCCCTACATATTTTTAAGTGTTGGAAAATTTCCACAATAAAGGTTACCGTTTGTAATTAATTTTTTCTTCGTTTTTTAATGTTTTTATATTGCTGTCCCGTGACAATTGTCAGCTGACTTTTTCGATAGGTGGATAAAATCATTTGGTTTCTAGAGAGCTTAAAAAAGTTGAAAGGTACAATGGCTTTACATTCGGCAATTAAAGGAAAGCTAATATCTGTAATTGGTGACGAGGTAAGTACTAAAACTAGATGTTTTTCTTGGGACATTTCTAGGATTTATTTTAGTAAATGCACGGACATTATATGTGGATACATATTGACATATAGTATATGTACATACATATATATACTGAGGAACCTGAGCAGTACTGATTTGTATTGTCTATACCATTCCTTAATACATAGAAGATCGGACCACTATATCATATAGGCTTGCAAGCACCTTAATTTAGCCACGTGTGTAGTGCATAGAAGGAGGCGTCTCCGACCCCATAAAATATATATATTCATTATAAGAACAACGGGCTGTGTCGATATAGCCATGTATATTTGTATGCTAACAAGCCTCTCAGTTTATGAGTTACCATGATGAGATTTGACACAAATACGTGTTTTTCTTTGTAATTTTTCTTTGTAATTCCATTATTAATTAAGAGGTCATTCAAAAAGAACATAAAACTCTGTTGTCATATTTGAACAAAATTTTATGGTTCAATTTTGGTTGCTCTCATCTCCATTAGAGTTGCGTGATGACGGTAAAACGAAAAAGTCTACCCGACGTCGCACATATTATAATCATTATAATCATCTGTATGGGACCATATCATATAGCTGTAAGGTAACGATCGGGTGAAAAATGAATTCTTGAAATGGGTTGCCACGAAAATTTATAAAGATTGGTGCAAGAGTGGTTTGCAAGAACGTGTAAAATTTTTTCAAATCCGTTACACTTGAGAAAATCATAAATTTTACCAAATTTTTTAATATTAAACTGAAGATAATCAAATTACCTTTCAAAAAAGTACAAATTTGTGTGTTCAAATCAAATATCACACAAATTAAAGCATGTATTGGAATAAGGTAATGTGTACCAAGCTCTGCTATAGGCTTTGAGACAAGTTAAGATATAAATATTTATTATAATATTTTATAATGGATAAAATCTGTAATATAAAATTCCTCAGTTGTAAATATTATTGTAAATAAATAATAAATATAATCCCTAATTATTAGTGGGCAAAACTACCTATTATAGACAATAAAGCATGAAGTTGAAAAATTTAAATTTATTCCTTAAAATTCCACCCATTATGGAAATAATAAAGACGAGTTCTATCAGTCAAAGAGTTAAGGTTATAACGCAACACAATAGAAGATAGTACATTGAAGAAAAACCTACAAGCAAGAATAGACACATTTAAAGATGCTTTCATGAGCAGTTGCCAGGTTATTCGCGCGTAAGCGACCTCGAGTAGCCGTAGTTTTGTCAGTTATTTCCTCTGATGATAATAATAATGCAGGTGGCAAGCCAATCCGGTAATTGAATTCCTTTACAAAAACAAAAAAGAAACGGCTATCTTCGGCAAGCCAAAGCTTTATGATCTTCTAAGAAAATTTTAAATACTATTGCATGGATTAACTCATATAGTAGTCCGATTTTGTTCCAACTTCGTTAGATTTTACAAATCGTAAATATAGATCGATGTGCTAAGTTTGGTTTTGATTACTTAAAAAAACAAAACAAAAAAATTTTTCATATAAGCACCTTTCGACCGATTGTTCCTATGGAACTATAAGTTATACTGGACCGATTTTGATGAGACTTTGTCAGATAATACAAACAAAAATAACTATTAATCGAGTTAATGAGTTTAGTTTAGTTTAGTTTTGATATTTTGATAAACAAAGTTTTTCATACAAGCACTTTTGTAAATTAAGTGTCTCCGATTGCTCCTATGGCAGCTTTATGATATAGTGGTCCGATCAATCAGATTTTTTAATACAAACTACATGCAATAACAAACTGCATCTGTACCAAATTTCATTAAGATAGCTTAAAGATAAAGCCAAAAAGTTTGCTTAGAAACAGACGGACATGGCTATATCGACTCAGCTCGTCGTCCTGATCAAAAGTATATATACTTTATGTCGGAGATGTCTCCTTCTATGCATTACACATTTCGAGACAAAATTTAAATCATACGGCGCCATTATTATGAGCAAAATCAAACACAAATTAACTCTATTTTTGGTAATTTACAACTGTTTTAGACTAAATTAATTAAGTTAATATGAAAACCTTGTGTACATACTATTTCTAGTGTATATGAATCTATTTTTTCAGGACACCTGCGTGGGATTTCTTCTTGGAGGAGTTGGTGAAATTAACAAAAATCGTCATCCCAATTTCATGGTAGTCGACAAAAGTGAGTAAACCAAAATAAATTGCCAAATGGTCGAAATTCGACCAGCGAACCGTTTTTCACCCTTTAGCCAGAAACAACAAAGCCAATATTTGCTTGCTACACTGCCGCTGAACTGCTTGACGCGGAAGTACTCGTCTTTATTGTTAACAGCATACAATTATTTCTTTTACAAATACACTACGCACTAAATTCGTGGACTATTGAACTTCAAAAAGAGACAGCGGCATGTGTTAAAATAATAATGGTTATAAAATTCACAGCACACAAATTAATTTCATGCAGCAACACTAGCTATGCACAAAATTTACTTTTTATTAGTGACATTCAGCACTAAATCTGACAATCTGCTTTGGTGTTTCATATCAGAAAGCTAATTTTTTGACAGGTGATAAAAATTGCTTGTGAAGAAACTTTTATTTGAAGCAAATTGGTACTATTTTCAATATTCACTACCACATATATTTGGAAATGTGTATTTTTTAAGCTAAAACTAATAAGAAAAACAACAAATGAAGCAAAATAAACAACGAACATATAAATGCATTGTTGGTAATATGAACAACAAATAATGCTTCGTTTATTTGTTGGTTGTTTGAACTTCTATTAGAAATAATTGAGTATCCTTGCTTTTAATATATCGGATGATGCAGGATTGAAATGCAATATATCAAACGCGTAAGCGCGCAGTGTAAGCAACACAAGAAAGAAGTAGGCAATGTAAAACAAAGCAAAGAGAGAAATTCTGAGAGATTTTTCCTATCTTTGCAAGTGCACATGCCCTTACATAATTTTTAAATGTTTATAAAACAATAAATAATTAATATTCTTGTTGTGGTATTCGCGCTAAGTAACTTGTCACACGAACATTTGGTAAAAATCTAATGTTTATTAAAATTGTTTTATTATGCCAAAAAAGGCATATAAATATAAAGATTAGCATAAATAGATCATCACTGAGGGCGTTGAGAAATCATATTATTTGGAAGAAATAATAAAACTGACTTATCAGAACTTTTTTTTAAGAGATATCTTAACCAAACTTGCTAATTCTAAGTTTGACTATCCTATAAATCAGTCATGTTCACGAAAAATCAGCTCGTGGGTCACAAGAACATTTAAAACAATACGATTTTTTTAAGGTCGAGTCGCTCACTGATACCAAACAGTTTTCGTGTGCGGTTTGAAAACTCATCGAAATGAGGACTTGTGCGCCCGGCTCCGAGTTTGGGCCACACACGTGTCGCGATCACGTGCATACCGCTGTCATAACTCATTCGTGTACTGTCCAAGAAAAAGTTACACTGAGCGAAAAAAATATATAATACAAAATTATATTACAATTCACCTCGTGGTAAAATTCATAAAATTTCAAAATATATTTTAGTCTTTCGCTCAGTGTAAAAGTTGCTGTTTGCTCAAGCTGCTCATTGAACCGTGACACACACTGCATTCAATTTGTTGTTGCAGAAATTTTGTCGTGTGTAGTTGGAAAACCCTTCAATGTATTATGTTTTTGTGCTTTCTCGAGATCGACAGTTGTGCGCTAGACTGCTTGTGTGCGACTGTCTGGCGTCAGTTTTAAAAAATAACGGTGTAAGCAGCGTGAGTCCGGTGAGCCGCTATGTGTCCATCACTGCTATAAATAATCGGATTAAATTTGATCGAAATCGAGCAATTTATAGCTGCAATTGAAAAGATCGGTCAAATATTGAAATTTACAAAAAAAAAATTTGGATACGCCGAATATAGTAATTTCTCTTTTATATTTATAATAAGGTTTAGATACAAAGTCTGATTTACTGGTTCCAAAATATTGGAAAAGAAATTTCTTTTTAGCCAAATGTGTGCGATTTTTTAAAAAAATTTTTCAAGCCGACGTAGTACACCCCATTTACTCTCCAATATTACCCAATGTCAGCAAACGCGACTATCTACGTGATATCTTTATCCTGCTCAATTTTAAGATCATCAGATCAAGTTTAATCTCACTTCAGCCCCGAAAATCCATTAATAAGATTACAGCCATAGTTGTGTTTATTATAATTATAAAAGTAATTTCTTAAATTTATAGATACTGCTGTTAGTGAAATTGAGGACTGCTTTAAGCGATTCTTAAAACGGGACGACATCGATATAATCTTGATAAATCAAACATATGCTGAACTTATTCGTCATGTTATCGATGCGCACACTTCTCCAGTTCCAGCTGTTCTTGAAATTCCATCAAAGGATCATCCATACGATGCCAGTAAGGATTCCATTTTGAGACGTGCACGTGTAAGTGATTAATTTTTATTATTTACTGTTCTCATTTTCATTTTATAATTGATTTTTAAATTCTTAGGGCATGTTTAATCCCGAGGACTTGGTACGCTGAAGCTGCAACATGTAAAAAACGCGGTATCTTTATAGTATCTTCAATGTTTTACAATATGTTAAACTAAAGTATGTTCTTAAACTGTTAAAAAAAATATAAATCCTATTAATAAATGTTGTATTCATTCCAAATTAAATACCAAATATTAATAAGAAAAAGTTTCTAATTTGCATAACAAATTAGAAAGTCGGCTTTTACACTGCCCGACAAAACTTTTTTCATCTGAAAACACTAAATGCTGTCTTATTCGATCGTCAGAATTTAATCCGTTGCATCTTTTAAAGGTGTAGAGGTGATTATTTTTATACCCTTGAAAAAAGGTATTATAATTTTGCCTTGAAATGTGTAACGCATAAAAGGAGACATCTCCGACCCCATAAAGTACATATATTCTTGGTCAGGACGTAGCTGAGTCGATTTAGCCATGTCCGTCTGTTTCTATGCAAAGTTTTTGGCTTTATCTTTGAGTTATCTTGATGAAACTCGGCACAGATGAAGCATGGTAATGTATGTGTATGTATATCACATAGCTATAGAGGAAAAATCGAAGACACTCAATTTTCATGATAATTGCTTGCATGAATAACTTTGTTTTCAAGATATCAAAACCTAACCAAAGATTGTACAAATCGTAAATTGGCATATCGATGCATATTTACGATTTGTACAATCTTACGAAGTTTGAACAAAATCGGACCACTAAATCTTTTAGCTTCCATAGGAACAATCGGTCAAAACGTTGTAGTATGAAAATTTTCTTTGTTCTCTTTTAAATATCGAAATCCAACTTGACATATCGATGTAGAATTACCACTGTATCTTATAGCTCCTATAGGATCGGTCGATCGTTTGAAAAACTTTATTATTTTCTAAGATATATGCAGTTAATACAAATTTATGTCAATTAATCTGCTTGCAGTTTCAAGAACAAATTCCTTTGTCTACACTCTTGCCTTTGCAAGAGTTTTCAAATATACACTTCAGTCTTATATGTCGCAACCTAGCGTTCGTTGGTTCGTGGAGTCTTGCAGTAATTAGCCTACGTAAAGAATGGTCTGATAAATATCTTTGAAGCAAAGATCTTACAAAACACGGGTAACAAAAATTGTTTGTCATTAAGTTTTAAAGTAGCCGAAATCGCGGGATTGCAGACCAATTTGTAAGAATATGGAAAAATAAGCGGTCAAGATATGAATAAAAAGATATAATTATTGAATATTTCGTGCATCAATGCGTTGTAATTTACTGTTTTTAAAATCTGCACCAACTTAAAAGGTGGCAGAAGACATATCCGAGACCATCAATTTAATAAATTATTGTATAGTTTAAATAACTGAATCGGTCTAGTCCTGTCAGTTTGTATGTCTGTCCTTTCATCTGTATGACCGCACGGATCTCTGGTTCTATAAGAAAAAGAGACCAAAATTGCTATGTATGTATATTAGGGCGGATAAATTTTTTTTTGGAAAAATCGTCCACCATCTATGATAAATTCTAAGAAAATTTCATCATTAAGCTAAGTGTCTAAAATCAACACCTAGCCTCCGCTGAGAAGTATACAGATTTCAGGTTGACTTAAAAAAAAATAGCATTTTCCTATCATGTTGGGCTTAATTCTGATTCATATTTATACAACAAATTTTATAAATATATTTTAATTTAATTAACAAAACAGTTTTTTTTTAGACTTGGATGGCTTTTAAACAGCAAAAATAAACTCTCACTTAGAAATAAGGTAACCATATATAAGACCTGTATTGCTATGGATTGCAGGTGTACGGAATCGTTGCCAAATCCCATCCAACAAAAACTCGCATACTGCAAGCACAAACAGTCTAAATGCTAACTGGTACTCCCTGGTACGTGAGAACGGCAAAGTGGGAGATGTTTTAAATAGACAGACCGCAAAATATATGGTGCGGCCAAGGAATCATTCTAACGTATTAACAAGGCGTCTCCAGAAGCGACGTAAAAAAGAAGACATCAGATTGCGACATAGACTGCGGAGGTCACATTCGGTTGAACTTGCACTAAGTTCGATATAGTTTTAAGTTCTTTTTGTCGTTATTATTAACCAGACGGTTTTTTTTTTTGTTAAGTTATTTTTGTTATTATTGTTTGATAGGCTGGCGAAAACCATCTAACTGTACCCTTCACGCGGGTGCCGGCTGAGCAATGGGCACTGTATTTACCTCAGATTAAACGGGTAATGCCTAGTGTCACTTGCGCGCCTACAACCAAGGTAGTTCAGCTTCGGCTAATCGGAGTAACTGCGACCTGAGCCTTGGTTCGAGAGGCCTGGCGGCAGTCAAAAAACGCTAGGGGTTATTCCTCGAATGAAATTAATCAAAATGGAGGTCACGGGGAGAAGCAATCCTCTCTGCGTGTCGCCAGCAGTCACACTTCTACCATGGTTGTAGCAGGCCATCGTGGTTGCAAAGCTACTACCAAACAACAACAACATCAACAAAAGAAACCCAATGCCAAGCTGTGGCGTGGCAATGCCGTTGTCGAATCAGACACGAATTGTGAATCGCATGGTGGAAGCATCACAACAGAGGCCGAAAATAAGCTTCTGCTCTTCCCAAATCAAGCGGTTGCCAGTACCTCTCGTAGGGTCGGGCCCAAAACAAACAAAGGAGGGTATGAGAGCCAAGGCCCAATACAAGGCTGCTCTGAAGATCAGAGTTCAACGCATCAGTGGCGAAAACTTCACCTCTGAGGAGAGGCGAAAGCTGCTGTGGGCCGACGCAAAGATTGAGGAGGGCCGTAAACGCTTTGCCACGAAATCTGCTATGCAACTTTGTCAACAAGGTCGATGATCAGGAGACCACCAAGGCGGATGTGCCCGTTCATAAGCGGCCTCTTCCAACGAAGAAGCCGTTTAAGAAGTCTGTCAGTGATGTGGAAAAACGACATCTAGTCGTTGCGCTCATTGACAGAAGTGACACTGATTTCATCCGTACCGAAGGCAGAATAACTCTTTCCATGGCCATGCATGGGTTGTACCTAAGGAACAGGCTCTGAATTAAATTATTAGAATGGCAGAATCCTGACGTGCCGACTGCTGATTGGCAAGTGATCCATGTGGCTAAGCCCGATAAGAAGGACCAGCACGTAATCCTGCAAATCTACAAAGTAGTCGATGATCTGCTATACACCCGATATGGAAAGATGACGTGGGGCTTAGGGATCGTGTTCGTGGCTTTAAAGCCATGGTGTTAGCCGCCCACGGCGAGGATGAAGATGGTGACACGACCATAGTAGTCGTCCCATCGGAGCTGGAGTCATCCAACAGCAATGCAACTAAGGATACTCCAGTTTAATTTTCATAAAAGCAAATTAGCATCGACAGAGCTCCTCTTAGCCCTGGACCAAGGGCTTTATTTCAGGAGCCTTGGTTGGCAGCGGGCAACAAGATTTCTTGGCTAAAGTCTGCTAACTATAACGTGTTTCACGCAATGCCAGTATGTTATTAAGTATTAAGAAAGGCATCTATGCTTATTTAATGTCTAATTACAGCTGAGATGGTCTTACTGTCGTGGCGCTAGAGGGTAACAAGGTCGACAGAGGTGAGTCTCTTCTAACGTTCATACTGCAATATAATTTAAGAATAGCAAATGTTGGTGAAAAACCTACTTGCCCGGGTCCCATTTCATCTAATATCTTAGATTTAACGCTCGCAGAAGGAATCAGTACCAAGGTAGCGGAATGGAAGAGAGACCTTCCTTCTCAGACCACAAGAACATCCAATTTAATGTGCAATTCGATATAGAGCAGTCCTTGAAAACGTTTGTACACGAGCTTACCTGTGCATACCACGTATTATGCAAACTCAAGAGCTCGGCGTAAAAATGAAAGATGTACAAGAAATCTTCAAACTTGCCAAAAAAGCGGAAGAAGATATCATATGAAATGAACACAAAATATTTCCTCGTGAACTCAAGAAAGAAGTTCGGCAAGCAAACCGGGACTCATGAATAACCTTCTGCTCCGGCATAGAGAAGGAAGCTGCTATTAAGCCAGCCACCCATACAAAGTCAGCTGGAAACGGATGATGGAAGATGGATGGAAAGCAGTAGGGAAGCGATATGTGCTCTTGTGGATACACACTTTCCTTGCTGTACAGAAGTTACTGAACCAGACATATTCCAAACAACCACGCAAATAGCGATACCCGCGGACATAGTCAACCGAAAGAATATCCAGTGGGCCATAGATTCGTTGGCGAGTTATATGTATGGCTAGGTATGGCTACGTTCCTGTGACCTGAAGGACTGCACGGGTCGTGTTCTCGCCCAAAGCAGGCAAGTGTAGTCTCGTGCAGCCGAAACCGAACCGATAAGCCTCACCTCTTTTTTGCTGAAAACATTAGAAAAACTTTTAGAACTCCACATAAAAGATCATGGAGCCAAATCACAATGCATATACAAAAGGGAAATCAGTGGAGACAGCGCTACACTTCCTAGAAGCCATCATTGAGAAAGTACTCCACCATCAGTAATACGCAACAATGTGTTGACAGAAATAATATGGCGAAGCCTTAGAGCTACAGACTCCCACTCCGCAATATACTCATGGATACACAATCTGTTGAGTTGCAGAAGAGTCAGTGCCGATAGGTAACCAAATCCATAACAAGGGAGGCGCATAGAGGCACGCCGCAAGGCGGAGTCCTATAACGGAGACGGAATATTGAACAAATTATACCTGGACAGCAAACTGACTTGGAGACCCAATGTGGAAGAAATGGCGAAAAAAACAGTCGCGCTCAATGGGACCTTTCACCAAGACTGATCCTACTATACGACGTTGTGGGAAGCCACCGTGAAATCCACATACCTTAAGCTGATGGAGAGGACCCAACGGCAGGCACTAGTCTGTATCACGGGGGCGTTGAGATCTACTCCAAATAAAGCACTAGAAACAATAATATGCGTCAACCACCTGGACATTCAAGCACAACTCATTGCAAAGAAGACAGCACAACGGATCTGTGCAACTGGGAAAATGACACTCCAAGGTTTTGGACACAGCTCGATTGGCAGGTAGATGCAGAGTAGCACAGACTACGTAACTCCTCTGACCAATTTAAAAAGTACAACAACTGCCGCATTTTCCAGACAGAAGTTTTTGCGATACGGAAGGCAGCAGAAGTAGCCCAAGGAAAAACCCGCCTTGGCTGCAGCTGATAGGAAGTGGAAAAACACACCTTGCTGCAAAATGATGTGCAAGAACAACTCACTCACATCCTTCTGCAGCTATCAAGACGAGACTGCAGACTAATGTTAGGAGTATTAACTAGTCAATGCCTGGCAGCAGCAATAACAGGAATAACAACAGATGAAAAATGCCATAAGGTGCCAGGAGTTTCTGAAACACTGGAACACCTGATTTACAGCTGTCCAGCACTCGCTCAACACAGGCTCAAATACTTCAACGCGTATTGGCTCGCATCACTAGAAAAAACCGAGAATGCATTTAGCAGATTTTTAAAGCTGCCAGATAGATCCATAAAGTCCCTATTAGTCTGCCCAATGAAACCTATCATGTCCTTTTCAACATCCCTACACGATTCACAAGTCCCCTTTAGGCCTGACTTCAATAGTTGCAAAATTAGTAATTTAAACTTAATAAAGTATATGTATGATTAATAGACTCATTCAATAGCTTTTAGGAAACGTAAATTATTTGAAAATCGGCTGTCAGATTCTCGAGCAATGTTAAAATCTGCAGGCTCGCCTCTGAAAAAATCTAAAAAATAAGTACTTAAAAAAAGTCACCATAGAAAAAGTAGGTTTGGTAAAATATACAATTTGTATGTTACCTAGTGTAATTCGACCATTCAGACCAGCACATTTTTCGTATGAAACATTATCACATAGCCAACAACATACGAAACCCATATTAACATTGGGTCGCACCTGGCAATTTTTATTATTACAGATATACATAATTGAAGGGTGAATAATTTAAAAAAAAAGGAAAACAAAACTGCGAAAAATAGCACAAAGATAAAATTAAAGTATTTTAGGGTTAATAACTACGATGCTGATTTATACTCACAAACAACAACAAAAATATGCACAGACACAAAAGGCACGATATCGACGACCAAAATAGCACAAACCGAATAGATAAACAAACCACCAACACCAACAATAGTGTTAAAAAAAGCGCGAGAAAGTTGAACGATAGAGAGCGCGTTGAGCGAACCAAACGTTTAGATCGCAAGCACGATAAAATGTAACGGTGGAACACTAGAAATACAAAAACAAAACAATGCACCTGCACAAAAACAAACAG
This sequence comes from Hirtodrosophila alboralis, assembly GCA_035043045.1. Lineage (NCBI taxonomy): Eukaryota > Metazoa > Arthropoda > Insecta > Diptera > Drosophilidae > Hirtodrosophila > Hirtodrosophila alboralis. Next base: position 267,216 of record JAWNNH010000147.1, on the reverse strand, counting down.
GATGCTTGCGCTGCTGTTTGTTTTTGTATTTATACACAATTTAATTATTTTAAGAAAATTTAAATTATTACTTTGTGTTTCACACAACCGAAGTTCAACACAAATCACTGATACCTATTCAATTTAATAGGCGCGAAATAAACAATCAAAACGGGGGAAAAATATACAAAATAGACAAAAATCGAAGCGCAAAAAATAAACAAGTCCGTTTGCTAATCGAGTTAACTTCAGAAAATGTTGCCTAATTTGTATTTTGTCCGCAGGTATAGGACATAATTAGACGTAGATCTGGTGAGCTATCTTCAAATACAAGAAGTATCTGTCCGATGTTATCATATAAAGATTGGAAAAAGCTTGTCAATACAGTTACAATTGCATGAAACATACATGAATAGAATACTTACGCTCACAAAAACAAAAATTATTCACTCTCACAAGCAATGCTCTCGAAATAGTGATTGAGAGTACCTGCACACTCTGGATGGCTTCGGCTTCACTAAACACTTAACAATTTTCAGCGAGTGGCAAGCCGACTCACAACTTACCCTTAAATATGTATATGTGAATGGTCTGTGAAATTTTTGTGAATGGTTGTCTGTCTTCCTCGCTCTAAGTCGGTGCCTGTTATTGTCACATGCTCAGTGAGCATTGCTCACAAGTATATATTCCTGTATGCATATGCGACGCATATATTTATGTTTTTCTTCAAAAAACAAAACAAAAACAGCGATTTGTACTACACAACAACATTTACAACAAGTTGTCGTTATGTTCGGGCTGTTCAATATGCTGAAAATCAACCCCCTTCCACAGACTGCTGAAATTTGCTTGAGCGGCGCACAATGTTTTTTCCTCATGGCAGTGAATGTACTCACGACGAAGGGTACAACATTCCAAATCAGATCTCCAATCAGCAGCAGGGCCGTTTTAAAGTTTCCGCGGGGCCCCCAGGCAAATGACATAATCGAGACCACGCTACTCAAAAAATTAAGATTTTTAATACGCGGGGTCATACAACTGGAGGCCCCCGGTCCCGAATGCCCTTAATGCGGTCCTGATCAGCAGCAGTGGCCAGTTAATAAAAAAAAAAGTCCCCATTTTTCATACATTTCGAGTCTGGCTTATTTCAGCACGCGCAGTATGCACAAGTTCAAAGCCAGAGAAAAGTAGTAAGCAGTACAACAAAAAAACGGAAAAGCTACAGCCACCCAGCAACACACATGGCCGTTGAACTGCTTGATGTTCGAACTCTGTTTTGTACTGCTTGATTTGAGTGTGTAATACCAACAATCAGAGCAATTAGACGCGTCATGGCCTACCGAATAAATCTTCTTTGATTAGACGCGAACCGGCTACGTCGGATTTACGATTGTGTTCTCTTGAGTTTGAAAAAGAGTGCAGTTAGTGGCTTTATGGAAGTATATAGACTCTATATCCGAGCCTCTATCCCTTGCCCGTACGGGCCGAACACATTCGGCAAATCACACAGACACGAGTCGAAGTAGCGAGTTTAAGTTCAATTTGCAATCAAATAAAACTTACGGTAGGTATACGTTGCAATGGAGAATTGGCAGACGTATAAGTGCCAAAATAGGGCCTAGTGCGATAGAATGTCATAAACAATGTTTATTAAACATACACTTAGAACAATTGAGCTGCAACCTTTTGTTCAAGCACCAAAGTTGCATAGCGTTCAAATCGTCTTGCAGACGAGTATGACGAAGAGAATCTGTGAATAAAAATAAATGTTTTACATCATCTACATACATAAGTATGTGAGACTTTGACAGAATGGAGGTACACCAGAAGTTAAAACGTAAAACGAACTCGAAATGGTTGACCTAAGCAGTACTTTTTGGGCTCAGCATTTTAAGTAGGTTGAAATCCAACTTAAGAAGGAAGGAGGGAAAGCTTATAAAATGGTTCACAGAGTCAAAGGCTTTACTGAAGTCAGTATATATGACTTCGTTTTGACTTTTTCTTAAAAATGCATCATTTACCAAGGTGGTTAATTCAAGCCAGTTGGTCGTAGTGGACCGACCCTTTACAAAGCCATGCTGGGCAAGGAAAATGAAGCAGGGATTTTTTCAAATAACTTTGGAATAGAAGATAACTTTGCAATACCTTTGTAATACAATATATCAGATTTCCACTTTTTATATGGAAAGGAATGATATATGAATCTTTCCAAAGATCTGGAAAGATTGCGGATTCAAGGGATGAATTAAAAAGTTTTAGCAACGGTTCAGCTAAAGAAGTACAACACTCCTTAAGGACACAACTAGGAATGTTGTCAGGCCCAGGAGAGAAAGAAGATTTTAAGGAATTAATAGCGGAGGTTAGGAAGTTATATGAAATATTTAGAGTAAAGATAGAATTAGAGGGTAAAATACTATAAGGATAAGCTGAGTTAATAGCGGCAACAGAAGAGTAGGTTGACTGGAAAAAGTTGGCAAATAGATCAGCATCCCAAGAAAAAAAGAGAAAGGGAAATTTCAAGATTTACGCTTCGAATTAATTAAAAAGTTGATTAGCGTCTTGGAAAACTGTCTTTTGAAACGATCTAGGTATTTCTCGTAGCTCAGACAGGCGAAGTTTGAGTTTTAGTATTTAGTCCAGTCAACACTTTAACCTGACTTCTTGAATATTAATAACTTAATAATTGCGGACTGCAAGGCTTAGAAATTGACATAGAATCTTCAGGAACAGATAGAGGAAGTGACCTAGAGACGGCTGTATTTGCGAAATTTTGATTTTTAATTTAATTCATTTGAAATAGTGAATAATCTAGCATGCAATCTAAAAAGTCATGCTGATTTGAAGGAATGAGGTAATTTGCGTTACTAAAAATTGACCATGAAATATTAGGTAAATTGAAGTCACTTAATACAACAAAAAGGTCATTATCCTTCACTTGAAGAGACACTTCTTTTATACAAGCAATATGATGCATATAAACTAGTATACGAGAAGATGGAGGGATGTAAGAACAACTGATAGAATTTACACGCATTGGAAAGTTACCTTAACAGCAACAATTTCAACATCAGTAAGGGAGATACCTTCCGTTTGAAGTGCGATTTTATATCAATTAGTACACCACCACCTCGACGAGTCAGTCGGTCAAATCTATATATAAAAAAACTATTTGACAGAATTTCACAGTCAGATATGGTAGAAGTTAACTAAGTCTCTGATAATGCAATAATGTCAGATTCAAATGAAAGACTACTCAAAAATAGATTTTTGAGTTTAGGTAAAAGTCCGCTAACATTCTGAGATTGAAGGAACGCAGTCGGGTCACGAACCTAGTTGTTTGCAATATTGCTGGATGGCACTTGTGAGGCAGAGCTACCAGCAGGAAGGGTTACGGGCACGGAATCAATTCGCCTTTTCTGTTTCAGGCGTAGAAAAATTGAATTTAGAAATGATCACCTTAGCGGAACATTTACTCGAAATGTAGGTTGCCACTGACTCGCAAGTAGTGTCTGAGAATAATCTAGACACAAATACTTGCTTACGCGGGGCAATTACAGTAAGAGTAGGGATTTCAGTAGTTGAAAGTGCAACATTATTGCTACATTCAATAGGAGCTGGAATGCGCGGTGGACGACTTGGTACCACCCGCACCGAGGACTTGATAAAAGAGGCAGAAACTATATTAGGATTGGTCGCCGCTGGAGATGGGCAGGGGATATACTATCTAGGTTGAGGTTGCCTGGAGAGAGGGATAATGACAAAATTGACAAAACATCAACAAGGTAGTGTATGGGGACACTTAAAAATAGGGAGTCAGGGCGGGAACTAGATGTTGACTTAAACTTAAATTGACTTAGCAACTCAATACTAGAGTCAAAATCGCTCGAGAGAAGTTGAGCCACATTTTTAACTTTTAAAAATTAATTTCTCACGGAATTGTACATCCGTAAGAAATCAATTTGCATGTCGATGCATACAGGAGAGGACCATTTCATAAGCTTATCTACGTCCCGACCACTAAGACCTGCACACTTAGCGTGCATGAAATTTTCACTTGAGGTTGTGCCCAATCGTATGAAAGTGCAAACCTTCTTGCATCACGACATTTTTCCTACTGGTTATTCAAAATAAAAAGTACACAACAAAACAAACAAAAAGGGCGCGTTAATCGTTAAAAGAGCAGAGGCACTCAAAGCAAGAACGCAACAAATTGTGAGCGGGTGAAAAAGAAACTTCACTCACTTATCACTTTAGGAAATTCACAAAACGAAATACACTCTTTTAGCTTGAGAGACAAATTGCTAAAAATAAATCGCATTCAGCTAGTTGCGAGAGCAAAATGCAACAACAACTTATGAGAGCGAGATGCAAAGCAAAGCGAGAGTAAATACAAACACACACACGCGTTTGAGAACAAGCGCCAAAAGGGAGCTTGGCAAATAAGATAAACAAACAAATCACAGCACAGATGCCAGAAAATTAAGTTTGGAAATATTAAACCACAGAATGCATAACTGATAAAACTTTACGCGGTAATAGCAAGCTTTATCATTAAATAGCAAAGTTATTAAACAAAGTAACAAATTTAAATAATAAATTAAGCACAAAATAAATAAAATTCGGAGCACAGAAAAACACGTCTAATTCACTCAAAAGAACTCTCTTTTGTAAGAAATAAGAAATTATTTATTTTTTCAAAAATAAAACTTAAGTCAACCACCGGGTTGGTTGCACATAGACCAAAATTGGTCCTTAGTAGTGCCGGATGCTAAAGATCGTTTGGAAGCTGTGTAGTCCTCTAGTATTTTAATACGCTTTGCAAATGACAATAACTCATTTGGAGTATGTTTGGCCGCTTCTTCCAGTGATGCGAGCCAATACGCGTTAAGATGTTTGAATCGTTGTTGAGCTGTTGCTTAACAACTGCAAATCAGGTGTTCCAAGGTTTCAGAAACTCCTGGCTCCTTACAATTGCGGCAGCTTTCGTCTGTTGTTATTCCTAGTTATTTAACGTGAGCTGCTGTTGAAGGAGAAGCATATCGCACTATTAAAGAAGCAGGTGTCTTTTAGGGATGAGTTCCACAAGCTGATGAATCAAGGTGCAAGTCTGAACTTGGTTAAAAACGTAATAGCGGAGTTCAAGGTAAATAACTCAACACTGATTAAAATCGGAGTTATTGATCACGAATATTTTAATGAAAAATATTCAATTTGACTCTGGCGCACTTTGCGACATACAAAATGACGATATCTCGAGCAAAGACAGATAAACATGTGGGTGATCAAGCTGGAGAGGAATCATCCGGACTATACAAAAAACGTGTGGATGAACATGCTGCAGAGGAACCTGCTGGGCCGTTAAAAAAACATGGTGAACAGACAGAAAAAATTTATTTTAATTTGAACACCAAACGCAGCATAAGCCAAGTTGACGGCTTGGTCGAAAGAGTTGACTGGCACGCTGTCCGTCTGCGTTATGAGATGGAAAAAGCCAAAATATATTTGGCACATCCAACAAAAGATGAGCTTATGGACATAAAACATGGTATAAATACCCGAACGGAGTCGATTCAAAGCATGCTTACGATGCTAGAAATCAAATATGACTGGTGGACTTGTAATACTGATGATAGTGAAATTCCATTGGTAGATGCGTTGGATGCGTTTGCCATTTACATCGAAATTCGCCTGTCGCACGTTTAACTCCTATGCTATTTGCATAGGCTGTTCGGTATGGGACATGAGTAGTGAAAAGGTTAGGTTAGGTTAGGAAAAAGCCGAGAGTGGAATGAACGCGTTTTTGGTAGAATTTCAAAGATTGCGTTGCTGTTAAGTTGCTGTTAGCTCAGAAACTGTTTTTAACAATCACAATTTCAAAATTAAGGTGCGCAAATTAAAATGACAAATATATTAAAAACAATTCCTAGAACTGCAAAATTTCAGAAGCTTATAATATTCTAAATAAATGACGACGTTTCTTCCAGCTTCACTTTTATTTTGCTCTCTTAAAAATTATTAGTTTCATACCGCCTTGTAGTTTTTTGTTTTGTTTTAAATTTTTTTTTTTGGATTGTTTGAAGTTTTGCTCCTTGCAAAAAAAAAACAAAAAAACAAAAAAAAACAATCAACTGCTTGCAATCGCATCCAATACAGTAGAAACACCATTCAAGACCTATCGCGTTTGTCTGTTATCGATGACATAACGCGTTTGTATGAAAAACTGCTATAAACCGTGATCGATGCTCATTAGCGTAGCACGCAAATCGTGGTTCTCTTGCCATACAAACTGCTCTATATCTCCCACGCATCCAACGCATCAAGTAGTAGAAACGCAGCATTAGACTGTTTTTCTGTTAAAACATGTTCGCCTGATCTTAAATATATTTTCATGTGTTATAATGAGTCTTTTGATAATACTTGTTCTAAAACTAATTTCCTAATCTAGCGAAATTTATCAAAATAATAAAGAACGGTTTTTTTCGATAGTTTCTTATAGTACGCTCAGAAATTTCTACTGTTATCTATTACCATTAATTAAAATAAGCGCAGCAATTTACATAAATATTTCATTTGGTACTGTTGCACAAAATACTAAAGACTGTTTTTGCATAAATAATTGCATGAATTTATTAACGAATATTAAATACATTTTAATATATTACAAACGGAATCCCTAGTAATCGACGCCATTTCGTGTAAACGAGATTATAAACTATGCTTGTATGCATGTTCATCTAAATACAGACACCGGCGAACCAGTTCAGTGAATCATAATTATTCTGTTCAGCAACGAAAATAAAGAAATTTTCACGTCATCCACGCTGCCTGAAATAGAGTGTAAGTACTATATTTAAGAGTCTCACGCCCTTTTTTATATCCTGTGACTGTATGTTTTACGTAGCCCATATAATAATATGCTAGACATAGTTCTTTCGTTTTCACTTTATTTTGTTTCATGTGGAAAAGCCTATTACAGACACTTATTATTTTATATTTAATAAGATTTATTTCTACTGCAAGCCTTATACATATGTATGTAACTTCAATGTTGTGCAAAATAAATTTTGATAAGACTAATATTCAAGTTATATTGGTTGTAATTGAAACACCGCATACATACATATATGAATGTTAATGTACTTATATACATAGCTAAGTATGTATATATTTTCAGTCATATAAATGAAAATATACTTATTTGTATATACACATGTATGTGAATTAAAAATGTGCATTTGTAACTGCGGTAACCGATAGATAGAACACTTACATATGTATATATATTCTTATTACATTTTCCAACTAACAAGAATTAAACGAATACGTAGATGTGTACACACATGGATTAATTTAGTTTCTTTATTATATAAATTAGCTCAACATACGAAGTAACGTGTTCGCCGTCCATCGTCAATTTGCTCTCTGTTGCAAATTACGACGACTGCCTCTAACAATCTTTGTTACAAGCTGCACAGACAGATGCTCAAGATTAAGGCCATTATTTTTAACTGCAAGTAGGTCCCATAAGGGACCGCAGTACAAAAATCTGCCAAAATTGAGTTTTAGGCAACCTATTCATCTCGGGTATGTTAATATCGTTATTTTTTTTAATATTTCAAAATACCTGTGTTCTATGTATGCAACTTAATTATGTTTATAAAAACAAACAAGCAAAAAAAAAAATAAATCATTTGTATTTTATTCAATTTTCAGTCAGTTCTACAATATAAATCTTGATTTGTGGGCTCATCCAAACACCACTGAATCGTCTGAAGAACCGACGCCGAAATCACTTACAGAAGGGGATTATAAAGTGGACAAAAACCCGGCAGAGATGACACTACCAAGCGCCGCTCGCGTTTACACAGACGTGAACGCCCACAAGCCAGACGAATATTGGGACTACGAAAATTATGTTGTCGACTGGGGCAATCAGGACGATTACCAGTTGGTGCGCAAGTTGGGGCGTGGCAAGTACTCCGAGGTGTTCGAGGCTATCAACATAACGTCAACTGAAAAGTGTGTTGTAAAAATATTGAAGCCGGTTAAAAAAAAGAAGATAAAGCGTGAAATCAAGATCTTGGAAAACTTGCGTGGGGGCACCAACATCATTACGCTCCTAGCCGTCGTAAAAGACCCAGTATCCCGTACGCCAGCACTGATTTTTGAACACGTCAACAATACAGATTTCAAACAACTGTACCAAACACTTACAGACTACGAGATTCGCTATTATTTGTTTGAGTTACTTAAGGCACTTGATTACTGCCATAGCATGGGCATAATGCATCGCGATGTAAAGCCACATAACGTTATGATTGATCATGAGAATCGGAAATTACGTCTCATTGATTGGGGGCTCGCCGAATTTTATCACCCTGGTCAAGAATATAATGTGAGAGTAGCTTCCCGCTACTTTAAGGGTCCCGAACTTCTTGTCGATTATCAAATGTATGATTATTCACTAGACATGTGGTCGTTGGGATGCATGCTTGCGTCAATGATTTTTCGCAAGGAGCCATTCTTCCATGGTCACGACAACTATGATCAACTAGTGCGAATTGCTAAGGTGCTGGGCACCGAGGAACTATATGCCTATCTTGATAAGTACAACATTGATCTTGATCCGCGATTTCACGATATTTTACAACGTCATTCTCGCAAGCGTTGGGAGCGATTCGTTCATTCTGATAACCAACATCTGGTGTCTCCAGAAGCATTAGACTTTCTCGATAAACTATTGCGTTATGATCACGTTGACCGTCTTACAGCTCGTGAAGCTATGGCGCATCCATATTTTTTGCCAATTGTCAATGGACAGGCAAATCCTAACAGCCAGCAATAGACAAGGATGAATATTGTAAAGTAAACAAATCAACAACAGGTAGCGCATATTGTTACGAGAACGAGTGCGAATACGTTAAAATTAAAGAAGAAAAATAAGAAAACACCATGTGCTAAAGCTAAAAGAATTATTAAGATCACATTCAATAAAATGCATCGACCTATAGTTCAGAACAACCCCTAATTGGATGGACGGAAACCACAAATAAAACTATAGTAATCTAATTAAAGGGAAAGATTATTCAAATTATGGTTTTAAAAAACATAAACCGACAGTGATTAAAAAAGTACATACACCAGCGCATAAACATTTTCAAATATACATGTGTTTAAAAATTCACACATGCACATGCTTAAAAGAGAACATGAAGCTAAATTATATTTAACGTATATTTATACCAATAATTACAGATATAATCCAATAAAACTCAATTTCTTACAAAACTTTAAAAGCTACATAAAAATTGCTCGATTCAAAAAATAGCATCTTTATTGCCGATTTATTATGTTCATATTATAATTTCATGTGGTTGAGTTTAATTTCCTGTGTCCATGTTTGTCAAAATGTAATCTACCTAAAGTTGCAACAATGCACTTCATGTTCATGTTTTACAGTGCTACCTTGCAATAAATTCATTATGCATTATGCCCATATGGCAGCACCAAACGATGTTTATAAACAAAAGTAGCTGCTTGAGATATGAATTTTAATAAAAAAAAAAAAAAAAAAAAAATGTAATCCGAAATATAGGGCGAGTATTTTATATACAATAACTATTTTGTGTAGAGACTTCTTGCTAGTGGAAAATGCCTATTTATACTCCTTTTATTCAAAGGGACATTAAGTATATTCGGGTTGCCCTTCTGGGTGTCCGTTCATATGAACGCAATTTTAAAACTTACAGATAGAGCAGAAAAGTCGAATCATTCGCTATACAATTTTAAGACGTGTCATGCGAAATTTGTATGGATTAGGGATAAAGTGACTCTGACTACATGTGCGCTCAGTTACTCAACGCGCCCCCGTGTAAAATAACCTGATGAATATATGTGAAGGAGAGATTACCATAGGTACGAGTAAGATAATTAACTTTTGTATACCTTTGCTAAACGGCAAAATAAGTTTATTACTAAACGCATAAAAGACGTCTCCGATCCTATTAAATATATATATTCCTGATCAGAACGACAAGCTATGCCGATATAGCCATTTCCGTCTGTGTGTTCCTAAAATGAATGAAATTTTAAATGCATAGAAGTTGATCCCATAAAGTATACATATTTAAGTTTTGGCTTTAAGTCATTTTGATGAAATTTGGCACAGATGCCTACTCAGGTAGTGAGTTTGAATCAGCCAGATCACACCACTAATTCATACAGCTCACATAATTTTCATGAAAAGTGCTTGTATGAAAAACTTTTTTTTTCAAAATGTCAAACCAAACTCAGCTGATTTGTGTATTATTATGATTTACATAACCTGACCCATGTTTGATCAAAATAGGGCCACTATATCGTATTGCTGTCAAAGGAACAATGTTTTAAAAATGAGTTCTATGGACAACTTGATTTTTAAGATATTGAAATTAAACTCAACGGTCCCTGGATACACTTAACGAGGTAGATTCATTAAAAAGAGCGAGGGCCACGCTAAGCCTCTTTAGCCAAAGCAATTGACATATCAGTAATTTTGAATTTGCGATCTTTTTTTTTAAATGTTTTAGACATATCTCAATGGAATTGGCAAAACATTAATATGCCGACTACCGGACATGTTTTGCCTTCAAAAAGGATGTTTTAAGGATATTTCTGACTTTACGCAGTTCACTTGCTTTAGTGACTGTTTTTCGCAACTACGATATGATAATTAACATAAATACTTGGTATTTAACTATCCCTAATTAAATTTACAACTTACTGACAATTTGGTGATCAAAAACAAGGTTTACAGCGAAAATACTTAAATGGTGCTATTTTTTTTTGTCGGTTGATTTTCATGTTTTCTCTCAAAAAAAAATGTAACGTCTTACAATTATCAGGGGAAAAAACCTTTTTGTTTTTTAAGATAAAACTTGCTAACTGCATTGATGCTATAATTGTTGCCGCAGCTGTATATCAGAGTATGATCGAGCAGGCTCGATCACCAATTTTTAAATTTTGTTCATAATCCAATCAGCGCTTAGCACCAATATAACCGATCGAGTTGGAATTCGAACAGTACACATGATTGTTTTTGTCAATGATCTGATGCTGATTGGTTGCTTCGAGTATGGTGATTGGAAAGATCGTACCGAAACTGATCGTTATCGAAACTGATCGGGTTCGAAGTAAGCAATTTCCGAAAATTATTAAAAAAAATTATGTTTGGGGTATGTTGTGAATGTTTTCATTGTGATTTGATCCGAGTCTTGATTTTTCAAATGTGTTTTTCTGTAAACAACACACACTGCATGTTAATAAATATGTACGTCTGCATGAACACGTTTGTGTATTATTAAAAACGAAATAAATTGAAAGAATTAACAAGGAAATCCACAATCTGCATTCCGTTTCGGTAAAGATTTCGTTGTTGACTTCTGGTCAAGAATGTCGTTTTACGCTACATGTTCCATTACTTCCCGTCAATCTTTTCGCTTTGAGCTACCAGATGCATTACTTATCGACGAATGATTCATTGTTGGCTACTGGGTGCATTACTTCCCGTCAATCGTTTTACTGTAAACTACCAGCTGCATTACTTTCCCTCAATTGAAGGGTCAATCGCGACAGTAGTTTAGCAATAACAAAGTACAGTCTAAAGTGCAGCGCGTCTCTCTTTTTTGTTTGGTTTTTGTAGTCTGTGTTCATTGTTGTGAAATATGTGGTATTAAACAGACGTGTTTGTGTTCATTATGAATAATTTTGTGGATAGCGTTCAAGAAGTTAATCAAACTATGAAACATTACTGGGTAAGATATATATAAATATTTTAAATCTATCTTCAAATATTTATTAAATATCATATTAAGTTATTGCAGAATCAATTTGGCCACACAACGCTATAAAAAAAATGAGGTCATCGAAGCGGAATCCCAATAAATGAAAATAAACTGTTATTAAAGAAAACTAAATTCCGAAATCAAATAAATATCATTAAAATTAAATTATGTTTTTATTATTTTCTGGTAACGCATCTGGTGGTGAAAAGACTGACGAAAAGTAGTCAATAATGTAAGCACCTACTTTTCAGTCTACTCATCAGCCATCCCGTATCCAATGACGATAAGTAGTTAAAAAAGTAACGGGTGAAAAGATTAACGACAAATAATGCAGCAGGGCGTGTAGAGCGATTTTATTGACGATAAGTAATGCAGGCGATCCTTTTTGACTACATCCTAGGTCATGCCAATGTAAAATTCAACAGTCGTTTGCATTGAAAAGGAAATTACACGTCGTCAGTGGTGTTTTCAAAGTAGTTGACGAGTAGTCTGCGGATCGTCAGCGGGTTTTCCAGAAGGGAATTTCCGGCATGTTACGTACATGCATATGTATATGCATATACATCAATATGTATCAAGAGGCTCGAGCTATACCTGAGACTTGTCAACAGAATGTTCGATCGATCTTTGCTGCACTGAATGTTTGATTTGAACATATCAGCAACTGGATCACTCTTTGCTTGTGAACAAAAATGTTCGATCGTAAATAGTCATGCACAAAGCGGTGATTCAATCTGATCCAAAGATACAAATTTGGCAACATTTTCTGACTTTGATAAGCTATTGCAGATAATGTATGCAAAATGTAGAAGTCGGCGGTATGTCAGTAGATGCGCTTGACATTTTCCTATATTATGCGGGGAGTCACTTCCAAGCCAGATCCCCCAATCAGCAGCAGCCGTCGATTAACTAAAAAAAGTGTCTATTTGGCATAAACTGTGGTTCTCTTGCGTCGCCTTTGGTAAAAAATGACATCACGTGTGTGCAACGCAATATAACGGAACAAAACGGACGTGCGCGTGGAGTAACGTAGTCTCTCTCAATCGTGCCTTCCAATTCCGCCATCTCTAAAAATTTTCTACTAAGTTGATCGAAGAGTACAGCGGCCAATTCAAAGACCTCATATTTTTTGAGTTTAACCACAATTTTACCACTCGAACAGTATGAATATGTGCATTGTCATGTCGATATACCCATAAAGGATGTCTAGAAAGATCATCAAGTGGAGAAAATACCTATTCTTGGACACCTTAGTATGATGCTCCGTTCAAATACGTTGTCAAAAATTTTAGTTCGCAGATCTTATGATAAGACACCGCCGTCCAAAGCATTACGCCGTCGGCTCGACTGTGAAATCGATCCAACTGATGTGATTCCTCACTTAAGTCATGAAATAAATAATTGTAGCCATCGGGTCCTTCGAGATTGAATTGATCAAGAAAGTAAAGCTATGCCACTCCTTACTCCATGCATTGTAGTCCTGAATAAAAATTCTTTCCCAGCAGGTTAAGTGTAGGCTTTTTCTTTATTTTTTTTTTAGGTTCTTGACATTACCCATTACTTGACAAAGTTAGAATACTATTTTTATAAAAATTTACAAATTAAACTTTTAAAAACAAAACTTTTCTTTAATTAATTTACCTAAATAATATTGGACTTAAGAATGTTAAATACCACCTTATATTCTGCGACTGATTTTGGTCATTAGATTTCTGTATCGTACAGCATAGGAGCAATTTAACTGTCTGCAATTTTGGTATTTGTATTGAGAAGGTAATTTCCAATGTCAAATTGTGTTATTTAAAAGTATAATTCCATCAGTTTAATTTTTTCTTTGTAATAAAGGCTTCAATGTTATATTAAAATTAATTCTAATATTTTATACTTTTATTCAAAAAAAAAAAAACAAAATAAAAAAGACTACAGCTTTTTTTTGACGAAGAAATTAGTACTGCACTTCAAGATAGGCAAGTTTATGGGTAAACATCTGAATTGATTCCGAGTGAAAATTTTAAAGCTCATACGAGTGACCATTGTCCCTTGAATTATTGTTACTTCCGTCAAAATTTAAAAAGAAATCATCATTCGATTCACGGATTGGGGCTGAAAAGTTAAAAGCCTCTGAATTGTTGGTATTGATGTATTCAGATTCATATTCCGTTGAGTGTCGAGGCGATGCTGTAAAGGTCGTTGGATTATTAACGCTTCTGAATTCGTTATCTTGAGAATCACAGACTGAAACGGATTCATTTGTTGGGAACAGATTTGCAAAGCTAAGAGCAGAATCAATTACAGTCGACGTGTGCAATGGTGGAAACACTTGGACCCCATCTATATCTGCACGCATAGTATCAACAATAGGCATATTATCTCGCTTTAACTCTGAAAATGATTCAATTATGTCTGTGTTTTCGTCATTATCCTGTATCAAAACTTCAGAGGAAGCGTAGTCTAACAGAATTGGAGACGGCAGTGGAGCAAAATGCACTTGCTTGGTAGGGCTGAGTATGCGCTCCATCTCGTTTACTCCATCCTGACATCGATTAACCACTAAAATGGAACGTATTGGTGGCGCCATGTCCTTGCTCTTGTTTTTATCATTGTCAGCTCCCAAACAATCAGCAACCTTACGCTCCTCAGAGTAGTTGCTCAGAAAGTCCAATGCCGGTTGTAAAATTATTTGAGCACCTCTGCCACTAGGAGTAAGGGGCTTTTTGGCAAGTTCTAGAGCCTGCATAGATTTTCCAAAACCAGGGTTTTCAAGCTATAAATTTAAGCAAATTTGTTTAAGATCAGAAATGTGCAGATGGTTATATTATTTAAAAATGATTATATTACTTCTTGACGCACAGCAGCGATTTGCTGTAGTAGGTGAACAATGGAGACGATCGTTTTGGTACGCTTTTGCGTGGCTCGCTCTATTTTAATTTTCCATTGACGGTCAAGTTGTTCGCTATCGCTTTTAATATTCGCAAACTGTTCTTCGGCCTTCTTCAGAAGATTTTGCCATTTGCGAAAATCCTTGACTACAAGGGTTATTGATAATTAAATCGAGACAAATATACATACATATTTTCACACAGCATAAAAACTTTTAAGTTCATCTCACTTACCGACTGTTCGACGTTCCATGACGGCTTTAAACTCTAAATCATATTTTCGCAACTCCTCCATGCGATTGAGTTTTTCCTGCACCTCATTTTGTTTGCGTAAAACCGCAAAGCGCAACATATTTTTAATCCTATCATTAGCAAGGAATCCGACCATTTCGAGTAAATAGTTGTAAGAAGATTCCAACATTTGGGCACAGTTATCGGTGTTCTTTCTTTCCTCTTGCATTAAGCTAGCTGCTCGACGTACTAGCATCAAATCGACACGCAAATTGTGAATATGTTCTTGAAACTCTGCAAGTAGATCCAAAAATCTTTTTGAACTGGAAAATGCTTAAACGTAACCTTAGTTAACCCACTTTCTTTTGCATTTCGCAGTTCTATCCTTTCCTTTAGGGCATTCTCAAGTTTTTCGAATAAAATACGTAAATCTTCATTATACGTACACAAATTTACAATATAACTGTGTACATAAGGTAATCTCTCATTTGACATTTTAGCTAGACTCTGATTTGAGTGCGCACAAATCAATCCCATCAAATACCGTTTTAAAAGTCGATTTGAGAGATTTTTATGTCGCCGGTTCTTTTCACAAGTATTTTAAAATAACCGTTACTGACCTGAAAAAAGTAACAGCGACAAAATGATTGATATGTCATTGCTCGATATTTATTCACTGCCCCCATATTTTTTGACAGACGTAATAGGCGATTTGTCGATTTTTTCGCCATGAGTGTTACTAAGACTAAAGTAAAATTTTACAAATAGCCTGCCGTTTTTCGTTGCTTGCGCTACTCCACGGAACACAATTCAATTCAAAATATACAGAACAAAACAACAACACAAAAATATTTTCAATGTGTCAGTAAGAGGACTGTCTTTTGCTGACATACTAAAAATATCGATAGTTGTTTCTAAGCTCTGCTCTAAACACATATTCTACATACCTCGATCTTCGATATGCATATTTAACTTGCGTAATTAAAAAACAATTTTGCACAATGAAAGTTCAAAATCAGTTGAAGGAAACCCTTAATACTTTTAACGTTTATTAAAATCTGTGATCGAAGTCACAGTCTCTTTTGTTACTGATATCTTTTATCTGTCACTATATACCAAATTACGGTATTGCGCAAATGTGTTGACATCGATCCACAAAATATTTAATAAGTATCGAAAACTTTATTAATGGGAATTCTGGTGATTTCATCAATTGGTTGTGATTTGAATTACACCTTTGCAGCCATGTTCCGCGCACTGACGCGCCGAATTTGATTCCAAAATGTAAAAAGTATCAAAGTGTCTTGTATCGATATAGTTGCTTATTGCAATATCGATAAATACCTTAAATATTTATATCGATATATATTGCTTAAATTTTCGTGTTCAATTGCGAATTTAACATGAGTCATGTTTCAAATTTTGACTCTCAGCTCTTGTCGTTTTGAGCAATATAAGCAATAAATCATTATAAGCGATATCACTATATGAGCAGTTTAATTTACATACTTACATGAGTAATATACAATAATAAAGCAAATTTGACTCCAATCATTGAAAATTCACATTTTTTTCTTGGTGTGTACCTCTTAAAGCTTAAAGTCTCCAAGATCTGCGTGTTCCTACAGACAGAAGGACAGACCCAGAGGCTGACAGTGTTAGATCGACTTAGCTCCATAAAACTGATCATGTATATACATATGAATACGGTCAAGATGCTTGTCACATACATTTGCATTTTAACGGGTACAGGTGTGAAATGTGACGTCACGCGTTGGAGTCGCCAAACAACGAAACTATTGAAATTTTTCCCTTTCTGGTAGCATTCAAACTTCTATGTTGCTTGACTTAAAAAATCATATACATCCATAAAAGTACTATGTGAGGTATTATTTCTGTGGTCCATCAACTATGCGGGTTCCATTGAATGGACTTCAATACCAAATCGCTAATTGTCAAATACCAAACCCAAGAACTACACAACTTATCTTTATATGTTTATTAACATTAGTTTTATATATTTTAATACTTTTCAATTAATAAAGGTTGATTTCCACCCCTTGCCATTAAACAGCATATTCCGCATGCGCAAAAATAAAACAAAGAATTTAATTGTATGCAGCATCTGTGTTCTTTTTTTTTCAAAAATATTACAAATATTTTACTTTGTTATAGTTTGAACATACTAGTATTCCTAATCAGGTATATAGTATCATTAGTAAGGACAAATTTATTTTAATTCATAAAATTTTATTTAATTAGATTTTTAATATTTCAATTCACAATTTTTTAAAAATGTATTGTAAAAAATAAATCTTCTATATACCAAGAATATATTGCCTTTATAAAAGTTCATGACAATATTCATGTGTATTTTTAACTACTATTTTGTCATCACTAAATGCCAAACAGTTATTTAGGGGTTGATTCTTTGTATTTGGAATAAGAGTAAGCCAGCTCAAGTTTTAGTTACCCATGGCACAAAAGCTCTCTGAGAATATTCATTCAGTGTGATTAAATTTATTATTGTGAAGTTTATTACGTCAACAGTAGTATTGTTGATAATTTTATGATACCTTAATAAAAATTAAAAATAAATTGGATCACATAAGGCCAAAATAAAATTAAAATTTAGTCGTCGATGTTCTAGAAAATGTAAGTTAGAACTTCTTTTATATAAACAATGGTTTACAAATAATTGGATAAGATACATCAAATTGCAAAAAAAAATAATTTTGTTTTAATTTAAAAATAAACCAAACATAATTTATGTACTGAAAATGGGGATTTGCTATTACAGGTTAATATTTATACTATTAATCGTCTACGCCCAGTCACTCATACACATTTATGTAATGTATGTATACAGATACATAAGTAGTTATGTGAAGGGATTCAAATTGTAATATCCTTGTTAGCTTATCTACCAAATCGACATGATTAAAATTGTTTAAAGGTAAAAGATTATTTTTAATACTC
The DNA here is from genome assembly GCA_035043045.1 of Hirtodrosophila alboralis. Lineage (NCBI taxonomy): Eukaryota > Metazoa > Arthropoda > Insecta > Diptera > Drosophilidae > Hirtodrosophila > Hirtodrosophila alboralis. The sequence continues at coordinate 249,326 of JAWNNH010000147.1, read as the reverse complement.
GTACAATTAAATTCTTACTAAGTGATAACGTCGAAAAATTTTGGGAAGTGTTAAAATTAATGGATACCTACCTAGATTTTAGGTGAATATTAAAAAATATTTTAGCAAGCCTCCAATTTGACTACCTCCAGCCAAAATCATACTTTTGCGCTGAAAGAAGTATCAGTTAAAATTCTATATTCTAAATGTGGTAATTGCCGAAAAGTGTTTTATTTTAAAATATATACATATTTCTAAGATTTCGTTCATTTTTTTCTTTGGTGGACCTAGTAGGATGTTTGCCGTTATAAAATCATAACTAATAGATCTACTCTATTAAAACTCAACCAAAGCTCTTCTAACAGTTATAAGTTTTGTAACAGCGGATAAGTGTATAAATACGTTATTCAACTTTGTGAGCCTGGGAAAAGTCCGATCTTGACAACGGATCAGATGCGCTTCTATGACGATTATTGCCGCTTACACAGCAATTCGAAAATATTGAACGGCATTTTTGTACAGCCGATGCAAGTGGTTCAATATTATCTATCTATACTATCTTGATGAAATTTGGCGCAGATGCTTCAAATAGTGCAAAAAGTGCTTGTATGAAAAACTTTTTTGTTTTTCAAGATATCGAAAACTCATTAGCTCGATGTATGATTTGATTTGCACAATCTAACCAAGTTTGATATCGGACCATTATATAATATAGCTTCCATAGGAATAATTCGGTGAAAAAAGAGTTCTTCTATGCAAAACTTTTTTGATTTTCAAGATATCAGGCCAAACTCACCATTTTGTTATAGAAATACGTTCTGTAGTATTTGATAAAGTTTGACTGAAATCGAACGGAAATCATATGGTTGTCATAGAAACAATCAGTCTAGTATTCAAAATTTACTTAAAAGACCATTGCTTCGGCGTCTCGAAGATAGCCATTTCTTTCTTGTTTTTTAACGTTTTGAAAAAAATGGCTTTTTACCTTGCACGTGGGACCTGTCTAGATAAATATTTTTAATATTGGAGTTGGGATATGTTTAATATATTAATTAATAAACTACCCTCATAATAATACACATTGTGTATCTGTTCAAAATGTATTAATTATTTTCTGTTCAGTCTGTTGTCTAAAAGTCAAATTATTATCTTCCTAAATAAATTGTTACTTTTTTATAGTCTGGATTTCTTTAGAACTTAGGAGGAAGCTGTTTAGGTAAATAGTTTTAAAATTCATGAACAATGCTAATTTGCACCACAGTCAAATATCGAGCACCTTCATATCAATATCTAATATGGCATTCTTAAAAAAAAAAAACTGAATTGCACTATCCTACTGAAGTATGAATATGCATTAAGTCGACTGTTTAGATTATTAGTTTATTTAATTTTACTTGTATTTTGTTAATATTTTAATTTTGAAATAGTCCACCATTCTTCAAAGAATCGTAGGAAGAGCAAAAAGAAGATGGTTTGATATAAGCGCGTTGGGCATTAATATCCATACGGATCTAAACACGCCCAATGCTCCTTGTGCCTCATTTTTAATATATTCTTATTTGTAATTTAAGCCAACCAAAAACATGTATAACTAACCAGAGATGTCAAAGTTGTATAGTAAACAAAAAACAGCTGACTGCTACCGACTATTTCTCTTGCGACCACGGTGGAAGTTGGTTTTGTTTAAAGCTACCGACTTTTTTTTAAAGACCTTGGTGGAAATTGAGTAAGAATAAAGAAGAAAAACATGAAAATGCATTTCTGTTTGTAGTCTTTTTTCAGCTCTTTATCGTCATCGAGTCTTCCGAAATAGCCCAAATCTGTGTATGACCGTTAATTTTACGCTCTTTTTGGTACCACGCCCACTATCAATTTGGTATTAAATAGTTATTTAAAGTTTTTAGATTATTCATTGCAACTTTCAGATCGATTTCTTAGATTATTCATTCCAACTTTCAGATCGATTTCTTATCTAGTTCAACAGTTAATGGTTTTTTCCACCAATTTGAGCGAAAAGTGCCGCCGTGCAACGGTTAATACCTGAATGACAATATGGCATGGGTTAATTTACTAAAAGTGAACAATCTCACAAATGAAGCAATGTTTTTTTTTTTTTTAATTTTCTTCTTAAAATCTGCAGAATCATTTAAAAAGGTCAAAACAAATGGAGCGCGCTAGCCTTATTTTAAATTTAACTCAAAGTTAGAAAAGTAGTCAAAATTAGAAGGACATATAAAAACAAGAAAGAAACGGCTATCTTCAGCACGCCGAAACTTCTAAGAAAATGTTAAATACTTTTGCATAGAATAACTAATTTTGTGTGTGAAAACTTTATAGGATTGGTAGATTTTAGCTTCAAATACAAGACACATAGGGTGTGCTAATCGGCAGTCGGGCAGTGTATGTACATACATTTGACTTGTTGTGAAATTAATTCTTTTAAGGTAGGAGACGGTAACTTTTATGAAGGATATATACAAAAGAAAATTTTGGGACTTACCTAGATATTTTAAATTTATCGTATATCATTGTGCGACAATTTTTGGGCTATATATTTTAATTTATTGATTTCATAAATAGTTGTTAATCACGTATTGTAATAATTGTTCATTACAGGGAACACTAAACCGGAAATATTTGTTTAAATTGTTGAAAATACTAAAGTATATATGAAATTTATAATTAAATTTTTACGAACGTTTGGGATGAAGCTAACATCTCAAGAAAGCATGCGAGCTTGGATACTATCTGCTCTGATGGTACACGGAGCAGTAGCAGGCAACCCGGATGCTAAGCGACTGTACGATGATCTTCTGAGTAACTACAATAAATTGGTCCGCCCAGTTGTTAATACTACAGACGTCCTCAAAGTTTGTATTAAGCTCAAACTTTCGCAACTTATTGATGTAGTGAGTATCATAATTAAACAACCCACATTTTAGAATTATAGTCATAGGTAAATTTTTAGCAATTAGCTAAATATTTAAATGCCATTGGCATTTAGCAATTTATGTGTATTATTAATTTATTACTTTGTTAAATAAGGGGGTGTCACAGATATCTATGTCAACCGAAATGCAATTTTTATAAGCCACTCTTCTTGGCAAACACCAAATTCTGAAAATCGTTTCGATGCATGAGTTTCGCTTTTTTCTCCACTTTAACTGGAACCTTGTTTGTATCATCAAAATTTAGAAAAGTATTCTCCACATCGCGAAAACTAATCGCAAACCGCGGAGTCTGCATACTGCATTATTCTGAGTTCGACTCCATCGCTCCTCAAATTCCGAAAGATATTTGGGTGTTAGTCATGATAGGTGTACTCAATGCCCAACATCATGCATATCGACACCAAATGTGCCTGACAAGTTATCTCATGTCATCCTCAGTATATACGAATTCTGCGAAAACTTTGGTTATTGTATCGAAAATCTTCGCATTCGTATACATAATCAAAATATCGAGATAAACGAAAAAAGCTAGATTATCGACTTTTCAATAAGGTAGTGCAACTGCTTGTATCAGGCATCTCCGACTTTTAAAGAATACATATTCTTGATCAGCATCAATTGGACTACCTTCATACCTCACCCTACAGACACAATTTGAAAGTTATTGTTTTTTATAATAGACACGCGTAAATATGACAGCTACAAAACATTCATAACTGAAGTTATTCAGGATTAGCTATATTTCTAATAAATATCAAGAACACAGCCGCTATTTAATATACTGTTACTAAATCTGAAAATCTGTTTTGTGCTTTTGTTATGTTTTTATGTTTTAGGTATGAAAGAGAGCCGATTTTTGACATAAAGTTGACAAAAAAAAAACAAAGCAGAGAGAAAAATGTAAATGAGAGATTTTTGTTCTCTTTGGCGGGAGCACAAGCCCTTACACAATTTTCAGTCAGTCATTCAGTCGGTTAGTCAATGGGAAAGCTAGTTTTGTAAAAGCATTTACTTTATGGGGTAGGACACGCTTATTACAGTGCGCTAAACATTTCTTGTAAGCTGACAAAAGTACAAGATTTTAGCAGGCCGGGAATAAATAACCGCCGTCGCTTCCGACTTCTCTGTTTTTTCTTGTGTATAATTATTTAAACAATTTGTACTTTTTAGCGAAAATTTTAATTAAAATTTTAACCAATTTTGAATGATCTTCATTTAAAATTAAAAAATTTTTCTATCTTTTAAGAATCTTAAAAACCAGATCATGACTACAAATCTTTGGGTAGAACAGGTAAGTAAAAACATATAATTTTGATTATATTTTGTTTTGGATGACAAGCATTGCTGTCCAATAAATTAAAACATCTATATATTTAAGAAAATTTTGAATGCCAACTTTGGTTTTGATATCTTAAAAACAAAGTTTTTTAAACGAATACTTTGCGACCGATTGTTCATATAGGAGCTATAAGATATAGTGGTCCGATTTTGTTCAAACTTTGTCAGATTTTACAAATCTTAATTCTACATCGATATGCCAAGTTTTGATATCTTGAAAAACAAAGGAGTTATTCTTATTCATACAAACATCAAGATAGCTCAAAGATAAAGCCAAGAACTTTGCATAGAACCAGACGGACAGACGGACAGACAGACAGACGGACATGGCTATATCGACTCAGCTCTTCGTCCTGACCAAGAATATATATACTTTGTGGGGTCGGAGACGTCTCCTTCTATGCGTTACACATTTCGAGACAAAATTATAATACCCTTTTGCAAGGGTATAAAGGCAACAACAATATACATTCGGATTAGCGGCGAGTCTCTCAGGCAATGAAATTGTTGTTGTTGAACTCGAAATTGACGAGAATGACACCGAATGCATGCGTTTTTTTTTTTTGCCAGCAGTGAAATTTGACGGAAAGCGAAAAGTGAAAAATTGTTTGTGTAATTTGCAATGTGCACCAAAATCTTACCCATGTGTAAGCTCACACGCTTCCATAAACAATGTGCAATACAAAAAAAAAATGTGCGTCGTTTAGGCTCTGCGCAGACCTGGTGTAGAATGTGATTAGTTTTTTTTTTCTTTCGATTAGGGGCGTATCAACTTGGAGAGCTAGTTATAAGGTAAATCAGAAATTTGATGAAAGGATAGAAACAGCTTATGGAAAATTATGTAAGTTTCTAATAATGACAATGACTAGCGATTTTTTTTATGTCCTTGTTTCCTATTATAACGTCATGCAAAAATAATAAAAAAAATAAGTTGCTGATTCGAGATAATTGAAGAAAACTATATTTGTGACAATAACTCCGAACATAGTTTATTGATATTAAATTTTTAAAAAGGTAATAAAACAGCCTATCATCCTGTTATGTATATTTTTAATTAGATTATTCGTTTAGTAATTAGGGACTGAAATGGTAATTTTTGCATAAAAATATGCCCATTTTAAAAATGCTACTTTTTGTGCAATTTTTTCTCCAAAATTCATAACAGAGAACCGATTTTTGACATGAAGTTGGCAATGGAAACAAAGCAGAGTGAAAGAAAAATTTAAGTGAGATATTTTTGTTCTCCTTTGCGATTGTACATGCCCTTACACAATGTTTAAATGTTTATAAAACAATATATATAAAATTTATTTTTGTGGTATTCGCGTAAAATAACTGACCATAAGCACATAAAAATCTTGTGTCAATTAAAATTGTTTTACTATCATAAAAAGGAAAAGCCTATTAATAGAATTGTTAATTAAAATTTTTTTACTACGCTTAAAAGGGAGACAAACATTCAAATGAGTTTAGCGTATTAATATAATGAAAAGTAATCATAACTACTTATATAACTCAAATTTTGGATTTATTAATAAATATTAAATAAATAATTTTCATTACATGGTTACAGTCGTGGTATGACTACAAGTTACGGTGGGAACCTAAGGAATACGGAGGAGTCCATATGTTACATGTTCCGTCTGATCACATTTGGAGGCCGGACATTGTGCTATATAATAAGTAAGTAACAGATCCTCAGGCTTTTCAGAATATATAGCGATCTAAAAAAAATTATTTAATTCAGTGACAGAAATAGCACTATACTACAGCATTTTTCATCCCACACATTTATATGTAAAATCAGTCAAGAATTTTTTTTTTAAAGTATAACTTTTGACTACAAATAATTTTGATTTTAATTTTATTAAATACGTTTAGCTCTTTAAAAAGTAAGTGAAGTGTCAGAAATTTTAAAAATAAAAAACTTGATTTGCGAATACAAGAACCCACATACCACTTTGGTGGCTCTAGGTCTTACAGATTTTAGATATCGTGCGTTCATACACACTGACAGACGGTACTCCTCAGATCCTGTTATGACCAGGCTAGTTTGTTCTTTTCTTTTGGTGTTGGTGCATATTCGTATATATTTGTGGACGTATAATGTTAAAAAAAGAAATAAGATCTAAATTGGTGATGCATTGACAGCAGAAATATTTTAGTTGTTTTGTGTGACGATTAAACTTGCGAGTGCATATTTATTTGAAACTATTTTTAAGAAACGGTAAGTTAAGTTGAAGTATGCATATCTTTATACAACGACATACAACTAATTAATCGATTTATTTTGGATGTATGCATCCATAACCAATTCAACTGGTATTACATCAATGTCAGCAATGCGATTTTTTTATTACAATTTCCTTGATGTAAGTATATACATTTTTCCAACGCTAATCAAATTTTAAAATTTCAGTATCAGTTAAGGAACCGAATGCTAAACAGCATCTACGCTAGGGGCATTTGAAACGCACCTTATATTCTGTATATGGCTATGTTAATGTTAAGAAAAAGGAAATTTCAGAAATTGTAAACTATTACTTAAGTAAGAGATTAAAGTTAATTGAAAATAAAAATTTAATAAAATGGAAATAAAACAAATTTTTATCACGCAAAATACCAGTGAGGATACTTTCGATACCACGTAAGGATGGCTTGGTAGATACCCGTCGGACATGGGTCAATTAGTCCGCTCCTATTACATCAACATATCCATGACTTTTATGCAGTCATTAAGTGTATCAGCATCAGCCTACAAATTTATTCGTACGTTTAATCAAATGTTATGTATCATGTATAATAAAATGATATAACGAAGGTTTGACGTCTTTAAGTTTGAAGTAATTTCGTTTGTTGGACAAATTCGACTTGATGCACGGAGCCTCAAAGTCCCTAAAGACGGCCACATTGTAGTTATTCGGGCAGTCTGGGGCGCCACAGTCCCCAGCACAGGAGTGAATTAAAGATTTTGCTTACATTTAAATAAATACAACGACTTAAAAATAAATAAGTTCCTGATTTATAAAATCAGATCATTAGAGAGTTCATTAGTTGATAGGCAATGTCGCACTACTACAGTTATAGGTGCATTTAACTTTTAGGACTTTATAAGTAGCCTGCAAAAAAAGTTAACATTTACATTTTAATATGCTTAAATCATTTTCATATTTATATTATTGTGTGCATAAGGTAAATCGAATGTAAATGCTGTACGTACTTACATCGACATGTGTAGTAATAGAGTGCGCGTTTAAAATAAAAAAGACATGCCCGGTATTAATGGTATAACCTTATTTCTGACCTCACAAATCAATCTGTACCATTAGTTTTCGAGCTAATATGATGGTTTTATAAAGATTTTCGGAGATGTGGTAATTTTTAAACACACCTTTTGTCGATATATATCTCTTTGGTGCAGACTTCTTCTATTACTTCAGCAAAGTCGTTAAAAATATTCCATAAATATGTATCCATATATATGTATGTGTATTGAGGGACCCGTCGTATGTATTCTTTACTCTACTTATGTTTATAATTATTTTTCGTTGTTTCTTGAAGATCCTAAGCAAATATTTTTTTAAATCGAAAAATTTAAGTAAAATCTTTAATTCAATCCGAAATTGTGCCTAAAGAACTATCTGATTTAATGATAATTGATAGATTGTTAATAGAATATTTTATTGTCTTTTGAAAAGGTAAATTTTATTAAATTCTAAACTTTTCACATTTATCACTATTTGGTGTCCCTTTCTGATGGACTTTAGTTTGAGATTCATCAGACCGTTTTACATTATGCAACATCCTTTAATGTTTAGAACGTTTTTGAGTCAATTTGTATGTAAAATCATTCGCTAATTATGCTAGATTTTCGACATTTCAAAAATGTAACATAGTTCAATATTATTAAAGAGCTTTATCTTTTTAAAAAGGTAATAATGTTGCCAATAGTCTTTTCATACAACGTTTTCGAATTAGATAAATCCTAGCCTAGAAGTTATTAGAGATTTAATTGAAAATTTAATAAAAATGCCTAATTAATTAGCTAATTAATTTATTTTTCGACCGATTTAAGTAAAAATATTTCTATAAATTTATATAAATCTACAAATTCAAAGAGTGATGCAAAAACCAAAATTCGAGCTTTTAGGAAAAAATTGCAAAAAAATAAGTTTTTTTTTTTAATATGCATATTTTGATGTAAAATGTTCAATTTAATCCCTAATAATTTTTAAAGGAATAATCTAATTTAAAAATGTTGTATAAAAAGATCATAGGCTACATTATTACCTTTTCAAAAAGATAAATATCTTTAATATTATTAAACTATGTTACGAGTTTTTATTACTTTACCAAAGCTAAGTTTTTGAAATAAAACAAATATAGCTTATTTTGCTTATCTCAAAAATGGCCTCGGTAACATAATTTTAAAATATTTTTTCGGAATCAGCAAACGATTATATATATGAATGGTCTAGATACAAATTCTCAAAAATCGGTGCATAATATTATCAGACAAGAAGGGTATGGTCTAACCGTTTTATCGATGAATTGATAACCGTGTTTAAAAATGGCTTTCACACAAAAAACGAAATTTTAGTTTTTCGTATTTTTTTTCATAAATTTTAGTGAAAAGCTCTTATTTTTACAAGTACACACATAAAAATAATTGATGAATAGAGTCATAAAATTGTGCAAAAGCAATTAACAGATAGAAAATGGCATAACAGCCCATTAAAGTGGTTGACCAAAATTTGGCATGTGAGTTCCTTTGTATAAGTCGCAGATCAAGTTAATTTCAATACTTTCTCTCACCCCCACAGATAGAGTCACAGTTTTCACACTCTTTACCCATTAAAAATATGTAAAAGGAAGTCATAAAGCTACGCAAATGTATGTTGAAGGCATTTTCGACTATTTAAGGTATATATTATTTATCTCTGTTCTTTATCAGCATCAATTGTCAATTTGATCTCGCTATGTCAGTATGTCTGTCAGTGCGGCTGTCTGTCTGAACACACAGATCTCTGAGACAATAAGACCTAGAGACACCAAATTTAATTTATGTACGATATGTACTATACTCAGATCACTTTTATTGGAAATTTTTGTTACTTTCCCCTCACCCAGCAAATCGCTGAAAACGATTTGCATCTAAAATATTTAAGATATATTTTTTTTTATTTGCGTAAAGGCTCATCTAGAAATTTCATAACAATTAGATAATCAGCACCGGAGTTTAACAAAGTATTTTACCTAGACGCGTTCTGACTTAAATGTGTATACTCGTAAGTATATGGTGATGTTGGGTATATTCGACTTACTTGTTATATCCTTGCAAAAGGATATTCTAATTTGTCTCGAAATGAGTAATCCATAGAAGGCGTCTCCGACCCCATAAAGTATATATGATCAACACGACGGGCTGAGTCATATCCGTCATGTCTATGTGTCCGTCTGTCTGTATGTCCGTCTGTCTGTGTCCGTCTGTCTGTGTGTTCGTCTGTCTGTCTGTTTCTATACAAATTAGCCTTTCAGTTTGGCACAGATGCTTCTTTCTCTTGCATTCAGTAAACATGTTAGAATCAGCCGAATCGGATCAATACATCTTATAACTCCCATAGGAACAACCGGTCAAAAGTGCTTGAATAAAAAACTTTTTTGGTATTTAAGATACTATCAGAACCAAGCACACTATATAGATATAAAAACCTAACAGTTTGATGTAGAATTATGATTTGTACAATCTGACCCAAGTGTGATCAAAATCGGACCACTATATCATAAGCTGTCATTGAAAAAATTGGGTGAAAAAGGAGTTCTTCTATGCAAAATTTTTATGATTTTGAAGATATCAGAACCAAACACATCATATCGATATAAATATTATTTCTGTACTACCTGATAAAGTTTGAATGAAATCGGACCACAATATTAAAGGGTTGGCGTAGTAGTAGTGTAGTCGTTTCTTTCTTGTTTAATTTATTCACATGCGAATGATTTTTTGAATATACTGTAAAATTTCACATCGATCGGATAAGAGGCGTTACTAAAAAAAATATTAGTTAGTCTGCAATAGCATCACAGCCGTCATCTGGGGTGCTCTGATTTCTTGCATGGCTGTTGAAATTCTTGAAGTTCAAGTATTGTATGGTTTGAATCAAATGTGATTATATGCAAATGTATGCTTGTCTGAATTGTACAACTCACCTACAAATTCAGATAGAGGGAATGCGTTCATCCGGTTGGAACCATCAAGCACAAATGATCAGAATCGTTTTACATGAACGAAACATCTTGGAAATGTATAAATATTTAGTTTATTGATGCTGACGCACTAGACAGAGATGGTGACGAAAGGACACCCATTCGAGGATTCGAATTAGGTGGCGGACGATTTGTAATAATATGGAAAATTGTAATTTCAGACGAAAAACAAGCTTTTTCCGTGTTTGTCAAATCCTTTAGGCCAGGCGCCCACGGTTGCGCCGATCGACCACCCAGATATTACATCGGTAAAATCATAAATATTTCAAGAGAAAAAAACAAAATGCTATTTCAATATAGCTTCAAGAACCGTCACTCATTTAATTTATCAAAAACACCTATATATTTATATCAGTAGATACGCATATCATCGCCGGATTAATTGTAGAAACATACAAGCGAGAAAATAACAGATAACAACCGGTCACTAGCAGTTGTTTTGTAATATTAAGATATTTGATTGAAATCAAAGGAGAAGCCCATAAGTGACAAACAGCTGGTGCTCATTAACAAATAAACATCATTAATAAAATTGGTCTCCAACTACCTACTCAGAAATGAGTGTTGTTTTTGCCAAGGCAATAAAAACGGAAAATAACTATGATTAATGGACGGGGGTCAACAAAACATTTCTTCTCTTCAAACTCCTTATCCTCTTCAAAGTCCTTATCCTCTTCAAACTCCTTATCGGCCATGCTTCAATAAGGTTTGAAGCAAGGCGATTTTTGTGAATGTAGAATCGACTAGAAGGTTACCGATTTGCTTAACAGTCATAAAATGCAGATACCAATGTTGCTGCCATCATACCAGGAGCAGTCAGTTGTCATTGGAATAGTACTGTTTTGAAAGGCCTGTACTTTCTTGCGATTATACTTCGCAGCAATACCCCAGACATCAGTTCCGTACAGCCGTACGTGTGTGACAATATATTAATTATTCCTACTTCTATTAATACGTAGTAACCTGCTTAGCTTGGGGCTAGAAACTAAGCGACAAAGATTGTGTTATTCCTAAAGCATATCTTGCACATGAAAATTATTTTTAAAAGAGAGATATTCAAAAAATGTCGGCGGTATATATTGAGTATAGTTCCGACTTAATAGTAGTCCCAACCTGTTAAGTGTGATTTTAATGAAACTGTTGTTTTTTATATCTTGCAAAAGAGTTTAATAATTTGATCACCAAATGTGTAATGCAGAGAAGGATATGTCTCCAACACCATAAAATATATATATTCTGGATCTGGATGACAAGCTGAGTCATGTCCGTCTGTTGGTCTGTTTTTTTTAGCAGCTCGGTGTAGCAGTATAATTTGTACAATATGTGATCCCATAGCATGGTCGAATTTGGAAATTATTAGGAAGACCATTGCAAGAGTATTTAGCTTCGGCCTGCCGAAGTAACCATTTCTATCTATTTTTCGTTTTGTTTAAAGTTTGGTTGCAAGGTCCTGAGGAGGAACATTTCAGTTTTCTTTTCCTGGGCGTGAAGAAATCTGTCGATACCAATTCCTTGGCCTATATGAAGAAAACCTGCTGACTAATTCGTTTGGGTGGTTGCCTAGGCGTTATATATATTAAAGCTAGAGGCATGTTCGCGGATAACATCTGCGATCTTTGATACTTGTCAATCTTATTCCATATCACTGCACATACACCAAGGGGAGTTGCATATTTTCCCGTGCAAATCTAATTATGTTAAAATGAGTTTTTGCGGTATAGCTGCAGATCTGAAGTATTTCCATATAGGAGACGGAATAGATTTGTAAATTTAAAGAAAGCTTATGCTTTGGCGAAAGTAGCCATGCCGTTCCAGCTGCTTTTAACATGATTGTTCTTTGGATTATTTCAATATGTTTATTAAATTCAAGCCATCTGTTGACTATTACGCCCAGGTATTTATGTGCACTCATATCTTATTGCTGCGCCATTTGAAACTTCTGTTTTGCCCACGTGTCTTGTACAGGCTACTATCTGTATAAGCTAGAAACAATTTCCAGTCGTGACCAGAATACTTTGCGGATATGATCCATCGAATAATCGATATGACCCTCGACACACAAATCACAGAAATAAAAGTGCTATGATCAAGTATACCCTGACATGAAAAATATTTTCTTGAATAACTTCGGTGTTTATTATCCGATCGTTAGGAAATTTGGAGCGCATAAAAATGGTTACAAAAATTTCACATGCTAGGATATATATTATAATAAATTGTTAAATTTAAAATTTTGGTTATCTTCTTGTAACGTGAAGAGAAGTGGGAAGTGTTTCGAAATCTTGAAAAAAAACATGATCTGCGTGTAATATACATCTAAGATCTCGGGGGTCATACAGTCAGACGGAAAGAGTAAGATCGATTCGAATGTTGAGGCTGATCAATACTACATAATTTGAGTATATAATACTTTATGGGGTTGGACATGGATCCCTCTGCCTGTTGAATACATTTGCACTGCTATATGAGTCCCTTTTACCAATTTTTAATGAATACACGATGTAAAAAGAGCTTTCAAGCGAAAATTTACTCCCTTGCTAAGATGTGTTACATACATCAATTATTTTATTGACCAACTTTCCTTATCGCGGCTATGATCCGATCGAACCCGATAAAAATATGTATACATACTGCAAAAAGAAGTATCTTTTCCAACTTTCAAAAAATAGCTCTAAAACTAAGAGACTAGTTTAATTATTATATTTTTATTTTAAAAGTCATGACAGTCCTTGGTTTACATAAAAATAGACGAACTGTCTATATCAACTAAGCTAAGGAAAAATTTGCTAAATATCTTTGACATCACAAAAAACGGCGAAAATTTAAACCAATCTGTCTGTTGAATAATTTTATCTGCCAAGCCCCTTACAAATTGCACGCATTTTCTTTAATTATAGTTTATTGCAAATGTTGCGTGAAAAAATACAAATCTTATTTAAAAATTTATATAAATGGATATGCATGTTTAACCATGCAATTTTATATTAATCCACATATTAATACAATTCAAAAAAATATGAAAGCTTATTGTCAAATTCAATTTTTAAAAATATAAAATGATTATAAATTAAAAAATTTAATTATTTGTACGAATAACTATTGAAAAATAATGATATTGTGTAGTGCCGATGGTAACTTCGAAGTGACTCTTGCAACAAAAGCTACAATTTACTCTGAGGGATTAGTTGAATGGAAACCACCAGCTATATACAAATCATCCTGTGAGATAGACGTAGAATATTTCCCATTTGATGAACAGACATGTGTTCTTAAATTTGGCAGTTGGACTTATGATGGGTTCAAGGTAGGTTTGACAAAACTCTCGCACGATCTATATAACGACTACTTCTTTATTTTACTATCACTAAAATTTTTTTTTATATTATATAACTATTATTTCAGTTTCACATACCCTGATAAGACATTAATTATCAAATTAGAGCTTGTGACATTTAAATAAATCGGCAAAATAAGCCCATTGTCAAAACAGTACCTGTTTTGTGTTGAAATTAAACTTTCGAAAATTTGCAAGATAATTATGTTTTAAAAATACAGATAAGATGTTAGCACTCGAGTTTTTCCGCAAACACAAACACATTGTTACATATGTATACACACACATTCAAATCAAGCGATGTAAAAAAAACTATTGGAACTCAAAGCAGTTTAAAAACTATTTAAGCAAGCAGAGCATCTCATTTACCGGCTGTGTTGCTGTGTGCATGAAAAATAGTTTTTTGTAAAACTTCGGGATTTATTATTCAATTATCATGAAATTTGTAGAGCACACAGACTGACAGGTATAGAACGACTCGGCTGCTAATCAAAAGTACACTTTATGGGGTGACCATTTTTAATAGGTTCAAGGTGTAATATTTAAGTACTTTTTTCAGTATATTAAGTGTATTGATTTTTTAATGAAACGATTTGAATATTTTGAAAGTAATTTTTAAGTTCATTAATGCTAATTTCAAAATAATTTGTATACCCTTTTAGAAGTTATAATAAATTTGTTGGAAAACTTGTAGCGCATCCATAAGCATCAATAACTGGGTCGATCTAGCCATGTCCGTCTGTCTGTATGCACCCACAAATCTCATTGACTATAAAAGCTAGAGATGTGAAATGAAGTATGTAGGTTCCTGCGTGTGAAATGCAAATCGATAAAAATGATTTGCAACCACAATTTCACCGTTAAGGTTTTAATACTTGGCATGCATTTAAATTACCATCTTAAGATTCCGTTTCAAAGCGATTGTATAATTAACACCGACGTTATTCAAGAAATTATTTTTCATTCATACAGAGATGGCGGGAACGCCATCTGCTTGATTGTATAGCCGTATTGTAATTGTTTTTAGCTTCAAATTCTGTTTTCCAATGTTTGATTTAAGTTGTATGTATATGTCTCTGTATTTGTGATTGCGGGTCTCGGACTGTGACAGGATATAGTCGAGTACTTGTTTAAACATGTGTATTATTAACAAAGAATTAGACTTATCGTCATCGTCAATCCAATAAGAACATTTTGATACTTTGTTTACTTTAATTTGATGCCAATCCAGTAAGAACCTTTTAATACTTTATTTAATTTACAATACTGTGGAATATAATAGAATTTACTAAAGTGAATATAAACAATAAAGAACATATGTAGATGTTGCCAATAAACTGTCAGATAAACATACAGACGACTTTGTATACACAAATAGTTATATTCATATTAATTTGAAATGACATGGCGTTGCGACATCGTTAATGTATGTGGATTCTGTTAAACAGCTGTTTATTTATTTTATAGGCTACATAAGTAAATACTTTTGGAAATTTATCGTCAGGGCGGACATAAAATATAGAATTCGTGACAAAAATGGTCGCGTGTCGGTTCCACCGTGAAGAAAGGGTAAAAAAATTTTAAGAACTCTTGCAGATGATCAGGATCCCTTTGGAAGGCACCAGGAGCATTGCTGTCGGCCAATAAAAAAATGGCCTTATAGCTATTATGCTCGCTGTGCCCTAGCGTACCAGGTTTTTTGAATACAAGCCTTATACGAGTTTTAGCCAATTTGCGGTGATTTGAACATACTGCTGTGTTTTACGATCCACTTAAACATTAATTTTGCAGTTTATGTGACATTAAATTTATTTTATCTAAGTACTAGGATTTAAAACTTAAGATTTTTCTGTCTAAACTTGGCCAACAACTACAAAAGTGTATTTTGCATGTCGCATTGTATATAAATTTATTATTTATAAGCCTAGAATAAAATTCTTCAAAATCAAATTGTTGCATTTATTCTACGCTAATACATAAAAATCAATTCACTGGTCTGCTGTATGGAAGAAATATATCGCGAATTCGTCTGAGAAACAACGCACAGTGGTTTTTTTTCCGAAAACATCTGACGAACTTAGAAATTGATTAAGCTATTTTATGCAGAAGTTTTTTTTATTTATAAAGACTTATAAAGACAAAGTTAAAAGTCAGCACCTTTAAATAGGGCTAAGGTTTGGTCTTCAACTTTATGGGGACGAAGACGTCTCCTTCTATGTGTTACACATTTCGTGACAAAATTATAATCCTTTTTTTGCGAATGTTTAAAAAAATTGTTATAATCGTTGCTATGGATCACCCTGTACACAACCCAAAGTCCGCATACGTATTCACATAAACATACAAATTTAAGTTAAGCAATGCAGAGTTTAAACTGACGTGAATGTAAGCCAGTAGATCACTTCAGACGGCTAGTCGCGCCGGCCGCAATATATTTTCTTAAATAACTTCGGTGCACATTATCCGATCGTTGTGAAATTCGTGTAGCATTTTAAGACGACCAGAAAAATTTTAAATATTTAAAACAGTGATGGGCGCGTCAAAGCTCACCGGAGTCGCGCTGCTCACACAGTAATTTTTCAAACCTGGCGCTAGACTGTCGCATACAAGCAGTCGAGCACACAGGAGTCAATCGCGGGCGATCACACAAAAAAAAAATAAAGGGAAGGATTTACCCACTCCACATTTAAGCAAATATCTGCAACAGCAAAATTCATACAGTGTGTGGTCAAGGTTCAATTAAATGTAATGAAAGCCTAGAAAAAGCCTAATGAAATAACATAAGTTACAAATACTAATGACACTGACCTAGGGGATATTTATTTAAATTTTAAAGAAAGTTAGAGAGAAATCTCTACCCCAATAGAGTAGATGTAATAGCCAGGCTGGCCTGTCAAGCCTATACATCTATTGTGGTCAGGAATTTCTTGTAAGATATAGGGAAAGATAGGATTCTAAAGAGGGAAGAAAGAGTTCAGTTGCGAGTACGTGATATAATGAATTATAGTTAACACATAAAGCGTGAAAAGTACTGTGCAAAGCATAATCAGTTGTACATACTGGGAGGGTGAGAGGAAAGTATTTGAGAAGGAGAAGCCTACTGGAGTACGATAGTAATCGAAGGTTTGGATCCCAGTTTAAACATCGCAAGGCAAAAAGCAAAAACTGCTTCTGAACAGACTCAATCCCATCCTGGTTAATACTGTGATGCTGACTCCAGATGCAAAAGCAATATTGCTAAATAGGACGAACAAGGGAGGCATAAAGTAGCTTAGTGGTAAAAGGATCATTAAATTCTTTCGACTATTTAATAAATCCAAGTACTCCCTTGGCTTCATTAATAATGGTCGAAATGTGTGAATTGAAGCTCAATTTGCAATCAAATAAAACATCAAGTTCTAAGTGCCTAAATAGGGTCTAGTGCGATAGAATGTCATAAACATACATTTAGAACAATTAAGCTGCAACTTATTGTTCAAGCACCAAAGTTACATAGCGTTCAAATCGTCTTCAAGACTATGACGAAGGGAACCTGTATATGAAAATAAATGTTTTACATCATCTGCATACATAAGTATGTGAGACTTTGACAGAATGGTAGGTAAATCATTAATAAATAGTGTAAAAAATAGGGGTCCCAAATGACTACCTTGAGGTACACCAGAAGTTACGTGAACCGAACTCGAAATGGTTGACCTAAGCAGTACTTTTTGGGTTCTGCATTTTAGGTAGGTTAAAATTCAACTTAAGAAGGAAGGAGGGAAACCTGTGCAGTTAAGCTTATAAAGTAAGAGGTCGTGGTTCACAGAGTCAAAGGTTTTACTGAAGTCAGTATATATGACATCAGTTTGCCTTTTCCTTAAAAATTCATCATATACCAAGGTGGCAAATTCAAGCAAGTTGGTCGTAGTGGACCGACCTTTTACAAAGTCATGCTGGGCAAGGGAAATGAAGCAGGGATTTTTTCAAATGACTTTGAAATAGAAGATAACTTTGCAATACCTCTGCAATTTGATATATCAGATTTTTCACCTTTTTTATGGAAAGGAATGATATAAAAATCTTTCCAAAGATCTGGAAACGGCTCAGCTAAAGAAGTACAACACTCCTTAAAGACACAACTAGGAATGTTGTCAGGCCCAGGAGAGAAATGAAATAAGAAATTAATATCGGAGGTTAGAGAACTATATGAAATATTTGGAGTAAAGATTAGATTAGAGGGTAAAATACTTGAAGGATATGTTGAGTTAATTGGGGTCACAGCAGAGTGGGTTGATTGGAAAAAGTTGGCAAATAGATCAGCAGAAGTAGAATCGTTGGTGGCTTTATCCATCCCAAGAAAAAAGCGTAAGGTAAATTTGAAGATTTACGCTTCGAATTAACTATGGTTTATGACTGCGGTAGGCCGGCGATCGCGACCGAGGGTTTGCACAACTAAATTTTGGACACAACAAAATACACACAAGTGTGTGTCCCTAACTCGGAGTCGAGCGCACAAGTCCTTATCTCGAGCGAGCTCACAAAAACAAAATACACTGATGGGTTTTTCCAAGCGCACCCAAAAATTTGTTCGGGATCGACCCAAAGTAGACTTGTTGTTTCAAATGTTGTTGTGACTGAAGGGTAGATTATTTGTGCCCATCACTGGTTTAAAACATAACTTTAAAATTGTGGTTGTAAATTATCAATTTTTTTTTATCGATTTGGTAGAAATTTTAAATTAACTTTCCGCATATGATGTTCCGGAACATAAATATACGGTTCGATTATGATTAAGATAGTTTTATTACAAAAAAAGGTATTACAAATCAAAAGCTAATTAACAAGTTTTAGTCTTCAACTTTTTACGACACGCGACTTTAACTACTCACTCTCAACGACTGCTCTGTCTTCTTAGATCGGCTCTCTTCCCGCTCGTGTTTTGACAGCAATCATGCATTGGCCACTCTGCTGTGTGGTACCATCTTACATTCGGCCCTCCTATTCATCTTAATGCTTTTCGGATGACAACAATTTTTCATTCTCAGCAACAAATCTCCACAACTTCATATATCTATTATCAGCTGGTTACTGTAATTTTTGGCCCTTCGATGTCTTCTGAAGATTTTTTGACTTTGGTGACCTCGTATGGCCCCAAATATTTGCTTGCTTTCGCTTGTTTTCGGACAGCGACGAATTGCGTCCGTTTGATAGTGACTAGAAAGCCCAAATTGTACACATGCTCCGCGCAGCGCTTCTTGTCGTATTTCTGCTTATACATGTGCTTATACATGTGCGCCTTTTGGATGTTAAGTCTCGCCTCCTCACGCAACTTTTGCCATTCTTCCCTCAGGTTTGACATTTATTTTTGTGCCAAGCATAATCTCGAAAGGCGACGACTTGGTGGACGTGTGTATGTGCGTGTTAATGGTCATCTGCAGTTGTGGTACATATTTAAGCCATCTCGACGGGCATCTATAATAGACAGAATCGTACGGTTTACGCATTCTACCTGCCCATTACCTCTGTCTACTTCTGTTGTCAACCATAAGTGCTCTACTATTTTTTGGCGAGAGGGTCCGAAAACACATTCAATGTATAAGCAACCCCTCTGAGAAAACCAAAATTGCTGCCGAATGTTGTGCATAATATTCGTCGACGCAAAATGATTCATTTCATCTGCATACTTTGCACCACTGCCCTGATGTGTTCGTCGTCCCTGCTGCGCTTTCTTTAATCGTGTAGTGACTTCTGATCCAATAACTTGAACATATTGCGGATAACGGCTCAGATAATTAACGTGCCGCATCCTTTCTGCTGCCCGATGATTTATGTTAAATGTAAAATCTTGCAGATAGCGTATCCATTGGGCAACTTCTCTTGTTATATCCAGCTAGCTCGTTGTTTGTTTGAACGCAATACAATCGATGACCAGCTTAAATTATATTTCCAGCAAGTAGTGTCTAAATTTCTGTTTACATTCGGCTGTTTACATTCAGCCTGCAACGTCTTCTTACTCCAAAAGTACACAGTCGATCTTTAGACGCGTCTGTATGTAGTTCAGTGCATGCAACGCGTGCATACACGCGTAGGACAGGCTCACAAATCAGCATCTCTTGCAATTTCTGTAGTTCTAATTTGTTTTGGTATAATCTTAAAGTCCACGTCCTTTTCTTAGCAAGTTTGTTTATTTACGTGCCACTTGAGCATAAATTTACGGATAAAACTCGTAAGACCCAAAAATGCCTCAACAGCTTTAACATTTTTTTGAATAGCGAAGCAGCTGACTGCTATTGCTTTTTCCTTGACTGGCCAAATCTTACCGTCTTGCACATCATGTTAAAAAAAAATCAATGCCAATTTATTTGTAGGGCATACATATGCGGCGGTCTGTAGCACTAATTTATAATGTCATGATTATAATGTATACTGTCATCCATATACAACTCCATTATATTCTCGTTAATCAGCTGTTCAAAAATGTGGTTAACAAATCGTTTATATGCTGCTGGCGAGTTTTGAAGTTGAGTTTTTTGTTGAATTCAAAAAGACTCTCACGAGCTACAAATACTGTGAACACTTTGCTTTTTTTTCCACTGGAACATGAAACAACCCATTCTTCGGATCCATGGTAGTAAACCATCTAGCAGCTTGGAGCTTAGAGGAACATCTTCAATTAACGGCACTGGGAAGCAGCCTTTTAGCATCTTATTGTTGAGCTTTCGAAAATCAACGTATATTCTTAGCGTCTGCCTGTTATCGATGGCATGACGCGTTTGTGTGGAAATCGGCTGTTATGGAATTCTACCAAAAACGAGTTGGCATACCGCGCGTTCATTCTAAACTCGGCTTGTTCTTATACCTAACAACCCATGTCCCATACCTAACAGCCTATACAAATAGCATAGGCCTTGAACGTGCGTCAGGCGCATTTCGATGTGAATGGCAAACGCGTTCAACGCATCCACCAATGGAAATCAACTATTGGTCTCAGTAAATATTGCACAATGTTGATCTAATTTAATTGCCGAATCACCAACGTATTAGATCTGAAGAAACTTTAGCTGGGTTTTCATTGGTGAATGGTTTAAAGCGTTGGCCAATTACATCGACATTCGCCTGATGCACGTTTAAAGCAGGATTTCCATTGGCGGATGCGTTGGAAGCGTCTGCCAATTACAACGCGGGTTATGCCAACTCAATTTTGGTAGAATTTCATAGATTGTGTTGCTGTTAGGTTGGTGTTAGCTTAATTTTGCGAAAAACATGTTTTCAACAATCATAATTTCAAAATTAAGCAGTGAAATATTTAAAACAAATTATTCTATATAAATAATGACGTTTCTTTCAGCTTTACATTTATTTAGCTCTTCTAAAAATATACAAGATTCATGGCAGCGCCCATGGCAGCGGACCTTTATAATTATATACATCTGTATCAGGAACTAGTTTTTTTTTTATTTTATTATGTTATCATATTTGTGATGGTGGTGTTCGCCCTAAAAAAAACTAACCGTTGATTGCTCCATTCTATAATTCAAAGTATCAATTGCATTTGCATATACTGTTACGTATGAGACATGGAATGTTAGGTATGGGAGAAAATCAGCTTGAATTGAACGCGGTTTATGCCAACTCGTTTTTGGTTAAATTTCATAGATTGTCTTGCTATTAACTTGCTGTTATCTCAATTTTGCGCCAAACAGTTGTTTTCAACACTCATAATTTCAAAATTAAGCCGCAAAAATTAAAATGTCAAATATCTTAACAGAATTCCTAGAACTGCAGTGCCCTATAAGCCTCTAATATTTCATATAAATTATGACATTTCTTCCAGATTCACTCTATTTTTGGTCTCTTAAAAATATACAATGTTCATGACAACGCCCAGGGCAGCGGACTCTTATAAATATAAATCTGCTTCAATAACTTAATTAATTTTATTATATTATTATATTTCTGATGGTGGTCGGGCACAACAAAACGAACCGTAGATTACCTCAGCCTTTGGGCGCTACTTAATGTGCAGCACATTGTACCCATCTGCAAGAAGTTCTAGAAGTTGTTTCGTACCATAGCACGGCATTGAGTGCTTATGCTCATTTAAAATCGCACTTGTCTGAGAAATTATGCTAGTTAAACTCAAAGAATATTTATTATTTTGCCGGGGGATTTCAATTAAAACTTCAGTGTATTGCAATGCTGGCACGCTAATGTTCTTCTGCGCGAACCTGTGCCGTATTCCTCTTGTGTTTGCTTTGCATTGACATTTTGACTACTTGTTGCTGAACGTGTACGTCGCCTAATGCTTGATCGTCCAATAGCAGACTTTGGTCAAGCAATTAAATAGACCCACTTTGGTAATGTTTAATAGCTACTTTCAAATAACACTACTTTTCAGCCCAAAGGTACTGGGCTCTATTAGACTTATTTTGATGTATTTTCGGGAGCCGATTTCAAAAATACAAATCATTTTTTTTTTTTTTTTTTTTTAGAATGGTTTTCGAGAAAACCGCAAATATTTTTTTTTTTGCAGTATTTCGACTACTTTGCTCAAAACTACATCAATTTTGACCTTTGACCTTTGAATAACCCCGTCTTATTGCACGATAATTATGTCTCAGCTATGATGTGTGCTCAATAACTTAAGAAGCCGTTTGCCTATCAGCGTGATGTGTGTGTGTGAATCAGGACAAAGAGTTTTATATATATAGATATATATCCATATAAAAAAGTACACAAAAAGATCAATTGGGGTAGATTGCGGAAGATTGCAATACCAACCAAGTTAGAAGTAGAAACTCAATATAAACTAAGTCAACTGACACTTTGATATGTTATTTGGGTTGCGTGAATTTAGAAAGATGCCATTTAAAAGTTTTAAGGATAAGCTCTTTGATTTAAAAACATGAAGAATCGGTTAACTAAATAACGCCGAAGCTATATACCCTTTTCAATATTCAATCGATCGTTTCTATGGGAACTAAAGGATATAGTGGTCAGATTTTGATGAAACTGGTTTAGATAATCTAAATAATAATAGCATATCGAACTGACATGTTTGTCAAAGAGCCAATTTGACAATTTGATAAATTTGATAGATAAGGATGAGGTATTCGCGTTGGCAAATATCCAAAGGTAAATTTCAGAAGATTTGCAGCAAGCAATTGTGCTGTTTCGCCAGCGTAACTACTCAACTAAGCTGTAAGTTATCTAAATTAAATAAAAACAATTTTATATGTATTTCAATATTCGTGTTTTATATTTTGACTTAAGTTTAAGCCTTTGAAATTCCCTTTTTCTGATCCAGCTCCTGGGTTTTTAATTTAAAATCATTTTGCAATCGCGGTTCCTCCAATTTTAATTTGCGGTTCTTCATTTCCTTAAACTACAAAATCTCCTGTTGACTTATTAAGCAAAACCTGATTGTCTATCATTTTGTCTAACATTTGTTTCTCAACCATATAATAGTGGATTTCCATTGGTGGATGCGTTGAACGCGTTTGCCATTCACATCGAAAATCGCCTGACGCAAGTTCAAGTCCAATGCTATTTGCATAGGCTGTTGGGTATGGGACATGGGCTGTTAGGTATGGAAAAAAGCCGAGTTTGGAATGAGAATAAGAATTTCATAGATTGCGTTGCTGTTAAGCTGCTGTTAGCTCTATTTTGCGAAAAACAGCTGTTTTCAACAATCACAAAATAAAGGCGCAAATATTAAAATGGCAAATATTCCAAAAACAATCCCTAGAACTGCAGAGCCTCATAAGCTTATAATATTCTATGTAAATGATGTAATTTCTTTCAGCTTCACTTTTATTTTGCTCTCTTAAAAAATATACAAGATTTATGGCAGCGCCCAGGGCAGCGCCTGGGCTGTGATGATGGTCAACCAAAACAGAAGTAACCGCTGATTATCACATTCTATAATTCAAAGTATCAACTGCATATATTGCCTTTGGGCGCTGCTCAAGGTGGCATCCAACTGCCACAAGCTCTAGAAGTTGTAATTCGTACCATGGTACGACCATGAAATTTCATATTAAGTGCATATGCTCATTTGAAATCTCACTTGTAATAAAAATTCTGTTGGTTAAATTTAAAGAATATTTATTACTTTGTTTACTGAAGTTTTGACCCTTGCAAACAAATGATCAGCTGATTGCAAACGCATCCAGTGCAGTAGAATTACCATCCAAGACCTATCGCGTCAGCCTGTTATCGATGGCATGACGGGTTTGAGTGGAAATCGGCTATTATGCAGCGTGATCGTATCTTAATAGCCCAAACCATTATTTATTACCACGGTCAGTTTGTTTTTTTGGTTCAAATTTCACGCGCTTCCATTTATTTCTAAGTGATAATTGATAATTAGTACTTTTGGAAAGTTTATTTAATTACCCTAGTTTATTTAATTACCGTAAGGCGCAAATTGCTTATCGTAAGAAGCTTCTCGAGAAATGATTTAATTCGCAGGGTCGCATCTGGGAAAAGCAAAAATAACATACCAGATTTTAAAAAGTCTCTCTTCGAAGCAGAACACAACATGTAAATTATAACGTAAATAATAAGATATTTGTTTGTTTGAGCTTTTAAAATGTTAAGCCTTAATCTAAACTGTTAAATTACGTTACAGCTGCGGCTGCAGCTGATACTTAACTGCAACTCCGACAAATAGTAAATAAAGCATATAAATAATCTTTTTTTATATAAATTAATTGAAGTAAAAAGGTGGCATATAGTTGCTCTCAAAACATTGGTGATTGGCAATTTTTTAAAGGGTTCAACAGGAGACTTCGATGAATCTACGCAGAAAAATTGTGGTCCGTGTAACCATAACCGCCGGATTTAGGCTTGTTGGAACATAATGCCAAATCATGTCTTCATTTAATTCTTGTGTTTGCGAAATTCAGTTAATTACAAAAATTTTTAAATGGGCGGAGCTTATTGTATCCAAGACAACACGACAGTTGAATCAACCCAACAGTGTATAATCGAATGAGAATGAAATGCTCTGTTTTACGTTAGAATGAAGCTCAGCTAATAAAAGCGCTGCAGACAGTTTAGAAGTAGTACTTACTCCTGCACATTTCTTGAAAGAGTCAAGCTTCACATAGTTCCCTGAGCCTGACGTCACACATGTCAATGAAAATCGTCAGAGTCGCTAGCAGCGTGTAACACAAAGTACCTCTATTTGCTTCAGGAAAGGTAAAATTTGCGTACTGTCTTACACAATGTACGCGTTGGATGCATAGTAATGCTAAAAGACGACAGCCTTTTACCTCTAAAATGGCAGCTTGCAGAAATAGATGACGTTACCCCTGGCGAAGACGGCATCATCAGAAGCGCAGGGTTCCGCACAGCGACGAAAAACGTAAATTAAAACATAATTGTTTGTTTGAGCATTGAAATGTTAAGCTTTTATCTAAAATGTTACATTACGTTGCAGTTGCGACTGCGCGGCGTTTGAATTGTTATTACTTTATTTATTACTACCGGCAAATAAAGTACATAAATCAATTATTTTTAATCGACAATCTTTTAATAAAATAATTGAATTTAATATGTGGCATATGTAGTTGCCCTTTTCTAAACAGTCTCCCTAGAATACAATTTTAAGTTATTTGCTGTCATCTGTACCCGCCACATATACATCAGAAAAGTATGTGTTATAATTTATATAATAGGAAAACCTAAACTTTTGTTATCTTTAAAAATTACTTAGAAAATCTATTTAAATTAAACTTCTTTATTAATACACGAAATATTCTCGACCATTACACTAGTTTACAAATTAAATTTTTATCGAAGAAGCTGGGCTCTCATAGATTTTTTTTGATGTATTTTGGGGCGCCGATTTCAAAAATTCAAACCATTTTTTTTTTGAGAAAATCGCAAGAGCTAGTTTTGTGTCACTATTTGGACTTATTTGATCATATCTACACCAGATTTCATTTGATCTTAAAAAGCTTTCCACATTTTAATAGATAGGAGCCCAGTTCCATTTTTGCAGTAAACTAGTGTTATTAATGGTATTAATAAATTCTTTAAAAGCTATTTAAAAACCCTCTCCAAAAAGTTAAAACTTGTTTGTTAATAACCTAATAATCCCCTAGACATAAATAGAAGCCATGAAAATTTGAACTGTAAAAAAAAAATCTTTCCGTGCCAATTGATAGTGAAATTCGCTCTTGTAATGTTTGCCATTCCAGACATTCTATCTATTCAATGGGTGATGTTTAATTGGGGGCTTATAATGTTGCATAATAATATATAATTCATCAGCATTTTTAAATGCTTTTGCATAAATATATAGTTTTCAATTTAAAAGTTATTTTTGCTTTTTTTTTGCGATATTTCTGTTAGCCTTATATATTTATTTTTGTTTTTGAAATTCAGCCATGTCTGTTAAATCAGTTATAAAATAAATTGAAATTGCGCAATGATGCTATCAAAGTATAAAATAAAGTTTCATAAATGTTTCATTATATTTTAAACTATCTAAAAAGATATGGAGACACAATTCTTGAATAAAATAAATCTTATATAGCATAAGCGGTCACGCTGTAGCCATATATATACATATAAATACAAATTTCTATAGCAACAATTAAAATTAGAAAATTCTATGTATAAGCATTTTAAGTATATTAATAATTGATACACACAAAACATACTAACATAATAACATAATAAGTACATAATAACAGCCAGAATAACTTGAAAAACAATTTATTGGTAACAGGAGTTGTGTTCAAAATATATTTTTCAGTGCTGATGGTCATTATGAAGTGACACTTATGACAAAAGCAATAGTCTATAGTAATGGATTGGTTATTTGGCAACCACCTGCCGTCTATAAATCGTCTTGTTCAATCGATGTAGAATATTTTCCATATGACGTGCAGACGTGCATCTTAAAATTAGGAAGTTGGACCTATGATGGTTTTAAGGTGCTAATCAAATCTTTTTCAATTCAGAATCATTTCAAAAATATTATTAAGTTACAAATATATATATATATCTAATTGTAATTGTTAATGAATTGAACACGAAATATGTTTGATTTTACGTTCTTTTACCTTAGCCAATGCATTGGAATTAAAGCTATAACTTTTAAGTTAAATGTGTTTGAAGTAGTATTGATGTAATTCAAAGCGTAATATTCGATCATTCTGCGAGTAGTATTAGTTTAAATTTATTCAGTAGTATTTGACATATTTGGCATGAAAACTCTTGAATGAATGCATGTACATATTACGCACAATCATATATTTTTAAACATTTATGTCTATTTTAAGATAAAGAATATTTGTGTTATTATTATTATGATTTCCACTAGATTTATGTTGCTAATTTATTATTATGTATATCATTATATGCATGCTGTGACTGACTGAAAATTTTCTGAATTTTGTAAACGATTATAAAATGTTTTAAATGTTCACATTATTTTTAATATTCAGAAGATTAAATATAACACATATATTATTTATATATTTGATTAAACTGGTCACCACTGACTAGCATATTAATTGATTTAATGACTGACTGGGAAATATTGCATAGGCCGAGCTGGTTTCCCAGCAGGTTTCTAATACGTGTTTATATATGGATAATGCACACCAATCCCGAACTTTTTGGAGTGGATTTATATGTAAAATGCGACGCTGATTCCGAAAATAAAATTTAAAAAATTGGATGCCTGGACCTTGTTTGAGATAATCGAAAAAGCTAGATTTTCGACTTTGGTAAAGTAAAATTATTTCCGAACATAGTTTAATGATATTAAAACCATTTATATTTTTTAAAGCGTAATTAACGAAACATGAACCTGTCATACAACATTTTTTATACCCTTGCACAAATGTATCATAATTTTGTTTTTAAATGTGTAATGCATAGAAGGAAATGTCGCCGACCCCATATAATATATATATTCTTAGTCAGGACGACGAGCAAAGTCGATATAGCCATATCCGTTTGTCTGTCTGTCCGTCTGTTTCTATGCAAAGTTTTTGGCTTTATCTTTGAGCTATCTTGATGAAACATGGCACAGATGAATTTTGATATTGTATGTAGTTTGTATGTCAAAATCAGCCCAATCGGACTACTATATACTAAATAGCTGCCATAATCGGAGGCACTTCATTTTCATGAAAAGTGTTTGTATGTAAAACATTTTTGTTTTTCAAGATATCAAAACCAAACGGACCACGATATCTTGTAGCTCCCATTGGAATAATCGGAAAGTGCTCGTATGAATAACTTCTTTGTTTTTTAAATTATCAAAACCAAACTTGGAGAATTACGATTTGTACAATTCCACCAAGTTTGAACAAAACGGACCAATATAAGTTGTAGCTCCAATAGGAAAAACTTTTTTTGTTTTTTAAAATATCAAAACCAAAGTTGGCATATCGATGTAGAATTATGATTTGTACAATCAGGCAAAGTTTCAAAAATTTAATAATTTCAACCACGATATCATATAGCTGTCCTAGGAACAATTGTTTCAAAAATGAGTTATTCTATGCAAAAGTATTCAATATTTTCTTAGGAAACCATTGCAGGGTATATAACTTCCACGTGCCGAAGATAGCCGATTTTTTTTTTTTTTATTAGATTTTTCGCTTAGAAGTTATAGAGGATTAAAAGGAAAATCTTGCCAAAAAATATGCCTATTTAAAAAAAAACTTTTTCTTGAAAAAGTTTTTTGTATCACTCTTTAGATCTGTAGATTTACTTATTGTAAAAGCCAAAAAAAATATGTTTAAATATCTGTCGACAAATGTAGAAGTTATTATCCCATTAACAAACGATACCTTGTTTGACGCGTTCGGATCCAAGGACTGACGCAGCTGACGGCTTTTAATTTATTTTTAGAATTTCCAGACTTCATAAACATATCATAATCTCCCCACATTGAAAATTTTCACACATACATTAAAAATTACCATTTTCCACTTCTTAGCTAATAACTTCTATATTTTTCGGCTGATATTTAAAATTTTTTTAATTTTTTGTTTTAGAATTAGTGAACCTACAGATACAAAGAATGATACAAAAACCAAAATTCTATTTTATTTTCGGAATCAGGGACCCATTTTACATATAAATCGACTCTAAAAAGTTCGGGTTACAAAATGCTGTTGCATAGTGTAATTGGACGAATATAATTGTATGCAACGTTTTTATTTAATAGTTGAAAAAATTCACCTAATTTTAACTACCATCCATCTACTCCCTCTATGTATCTTGATTAACATCAAAAGAACAGTATGAATGCCCAAATCACAGGAACTATAATAATACCTCGCGTCTTGCGATCCTTTTCCACACTCACAAGCGCAAGTCGATAAACCCTAATTATAGCCGAATGATTAATCGGCTAGTCCTGATTAATTTTTAGCACGTATGTTGCTTGTACTGCCATTGAACTGCTTGATTTGAATTTATATATGCACGAATTTATGTTGTGGATCCCGGACTGCGTACGTTCTCGACCGGGCAATGGAGCACTGTGTATAATATAAGACCTTATAATTCACGATGATGTGTAACTGCTATACAATTAAATAAAATATCAAATATTCGGTAAGGCTTTTAACTGCCTTTTTGGTCTTTATGCTTAGAGCGCTTTGACCGCGGACGTGCACTGCCATTGCTTTTAATATGATTAATGTTAATGCAACCATTTAGGTAATGGCTACATTTTTTATTTAAAACTTAATTATTAGGTACTGCATTCTATATATAAATGCACGTAAATTAAATATATGAAACCAAAAGTAAATTTACATAGCTTGCTTGCTCTTAAAATAAATTATAAATTAATTTTTATAAATATACTAATTATGTTTACACATTGCACCTGTAAATTACAGCTGTAATTTCACTGCATTTTTATTTCGGTTTGGAATAATATAGCTCTTGTATGTCACAAATGGCATAGATATTTACATAAAGTAATGAAACCAAGTCCAATTGTGTATAGAATCGGTGTGGGACCTTTCGTTGAAATCGGAAAAAAATTCATGTTTGAAATAATGTACGTCACTTTGTTGCCTTCTGTCATTTTATTACATTTTTTTGACTGACATCTGAAAATGGATAATTAAAATACTTTGTTGAAACTCCATATAATATTTGCATAGTATTTTTATGCTACATTAAACTTACAATATTTTCTAGGTAAGTCTGTAAATTGACATATCTATAATCCATCATCTGCGATATTTCTCGAATTTAATGAGTTCATTTCACGAATACACCAGGGATTTTGCAGGCTTTTGGGCAACTTATGCAATTATTTGTTATGAAAATTTCTTATTTTAAGTATTACGAACAATTAAAAAAATGAAGGTTAGTTAAAAAGATTCGACATGGAAGCCCGTTGCGTAGTCGGGTAAAACATAGATTAATTTTTTTTAAATTCTTTTTTTTTAATTCTTGCCTTAATTATGTATGTATGTACACTTGCCTTAAATTTGCAAAATATAATTAATCCAATGGTGGATTTCGGAGCAGCTTCTTTTATTATAAAAAAATAACTATCGTTTTTAACAAACGCGCAACTGTGCAATCCTGACAAATTAAATGAATCCGTTTCTGTACATTAAAATTAGACAAAATTAAATTTAAAGTAGGCAAAATTGCCAGAAGTTAAAAAAAAAATGTGTTTTTGTAGAATTATGAAAATTAAAAAAATAAAAACTGTGCACATCAAACACTTCGTTTTCAAATGCCATAGAAAATTTTCAAAACTAAACTAAATTAAAATTAAGCTGTAAGATTAAAATACTGAGAACCATTATTGCCCCCACCTGGACCTATGGCGTGCAGCTTTGGGGTAATGCTTCCAGATCACGGCTTCAAAAATTTCGAAAAATTGATCGATTTATATCTGTCCTTCCATCTTATGCAATTTTTTCACAGAAAGGGATTTTAAACTAACAAAAATTGTTAATCAAATAAACTGCCAAATAAACTATGGTATCCACTATGGTTTGAATCCAAGTTGAACTAGGCAATGCAAAAGTAAAAATTTCCTTTAAACGGACTCAATTCGATTTTGCGGACACCAGATGCATGAGCAATATTGCAGGATTGCACGAACAAGGGATATATAAAGTAGTTTTGTGGTGAAATGATCAATAAATTCTTGCAGCCAACGATTAATGAATACAAGAACTCCCCTGGCTTCATTAATAAAAGAAGAGATACATGTGTAAATTAAAGTTCACTTTACAATAAATTGCAACTCCAAGGTCTTTTATGGAAGGTATAGATTATTGTCAATCGTGTAATCGAATGTTTGTATTAATAAAATATTTACTTGAATTAATTTTACAACAAACATGTCATTGCAAATGACAAATGAATGAATTTCTTTTCAGTTTTTCAGCACTTTACTTAATTAATAGAAATTATTTTACGACATTGTATTTAAGCCATATGTTGTGAAAGTCATATTATATTATATAATGGTTCAGGTATGAACCTAATACGCCTCACGTAGAAATTTAAACACTAAATTAACCATTTAAACCAAAATTAAAACACATCGCGTGTATGTTGGATTAGTTTACAAGCGGTCACCTTATCAACTGCAGCGAGAGATTTAAATATTTTTTTAAACCAACCTTATAATATAAACTCTATATTGCCTTACAAACGATAGCTGCTCTACAAAGCAAGTCAATTTGAAATTAAACGTTATCTTGAGAGTACGAATCTTAACGACTCTCAAGCGAAAAAAAACTAAGAGTGCGATGTACTATGAATTCCGCTAAAGCTGAATATATTAAATATAGCCGATCTGCTAGTATATTTCGCATGATTTGCGTCAGTAGAAAAGGTTTGCATTTAAAACTAGGAATACATAATCTTACCTCGTGACCTCCTGAGTAGTAACTAAGCACAATGGCTCACAAAGAATACCTACATGCCTACGGACATATTTTCGAGCAATGGGTGAACTATTTGTTCGAAATATTAGAAACGGCATCATATGATATAGATGCACTAACTAATCGTCCAACAAACGAGTACCATGATCTATTAAATTTATGTATAAATGTGTTACAGCATTAAATGCTTTTACGACAAACCCTATCAATATCAGAGAATGTTCCATTTTTATCGTTCTAAGACCCATAAATTAATGATCAAACTTAAATTAAAATACTATTTTATTCTTCAATCAAAGCACGTAAATTTTATTTTCCTCTTCTCTCAGATGCGGGAAACCCAGGAGCATTAACAGCTTTTGTGTATGATCATCTTTGCATTCGAAAACAAAGCAGAATAGATTATAGCCCTCCCTGTGTTACCAATAACAATGCTATTTATTACGCAACTTATGACGAAGTACAGCATGAGCCAGCAAAAATTTCCGAAGTACTTTGTGGTCTTTAGACACACTGGAGTGGAATGAAGTAGTGTGATATACTCTTATCTTCAATTATAGACCACAACCAACGATAATTATTCTTCTTCCATGAATGTCAAGTATATATTTTTTAATCCACTAGTTCCAAAATTTGAATGAAATATTTCTTACAAGTAATATTTTAAGCTGTCGGCAGCTTGCTACGGCAGCTCTTCCAAAAAACAGAATTTCTTTCAAATGTTTATCGATAAAATTTTTTCTTGACACCTTAGTTTGAATATCTGTGTCTGGTTGGATTCAGTTCGCGCGCATCGTCCTGACATGGATCATCATTCAAGCCGATTATTTTGGTCAAATCGGACTATCTGCTCCTTACTTTATATGCGGAGAAGCATAGAAATTTACTAAAGCTTGTAAAAGAATGTGTCGGATAACAAAATAAAAAATGTACATGGAAATACTACTGCGGTCTGAAGTTTTGTTACTGCCTGCATAGCCATTATACATAATCGGTTAAGTTTTCATCTCTTTGACATTAAAGTGTCCGTATGTTTGAGATTAATGTGAATATAATGTTTGCGGTTTTTGACTGGGTACTGGGTGTACCATGTGTACTATATCTTACTTGCTATCTTATTTCGTTATTTTAATATATTTTAGAAAAGGTGAGCTTTTTTTAATGTTATTAAGCTATGTGCGAAGCTAACATATTTAGAGTTATTTAAAGCTACCTGTGTAGTCGAAATTTAGCTTTTTCGTTTTGCACGACATATACCGGTAATCGGCAGCATATAAATTAAATAAGCTAAATTTTTATTTCTACTAAATTAGGTAGTTTTATCATTATTATCATATATATTTAAATATTTTAAGTTAAAATTTAATATCTTTGTTAAATGTAGATAAGCAAAGGAAAAGTGTGAGACATAATTAAGAATCCCGCATGCAGTTTTACATTTGCATTTTCCTTTTACACTTCCATAAGTCCCAGCATTTTGTGCATGTGTGAATAAACTCGATTAGCTGTCAATACACAAACACATAATCGCACTTTAATTAATTTAAAAAGTAAAACAGAATAAATGTAATGAAATTAAATAAATACTACTAAAACTGTGAATACATTTTTTTATGTACATTTTCAATGTTTTTATGATCTTGCCTTTAGTTGTTTTATATTTGATAATGCCCCAAACAATGTTTGCCCAACTTATTAGATAAAATTGCTTAAATTTAAAATTAATAACAAATCTACAGCTACATCTATGTCAGTAATGGAAGCGCTTTCATCGTTGGAGTAAACTAATATGAGTAAGCAATTATAAAATTTTGTTATATTAGTGCATGACTTATTTTTTAATGTTTTTTGTGAAAAATTACAAGCTTAATTCAGTTTGAGCGCATATATTTTAAAATCACTGTTATGAAATGCACATGCATTAGCTGCACAACTGATTGACTGCATGTTATATTGTATTTGCATTTTCTATTGTCTTGTTGTGCATGCTTTGGTGTGCATTACTGATAGTTCGGTTATTAATTTTATCATTTACCTGCATGCGCTCACGCATTTTAATGATCGTTAGCATGAACATTTATTGAGTATTGTAGATAAATGGTTTATCAGGCGTCTTGTGTCTGATCATGTGCTGATAATATCTTCGAACTTAGACCTTTGGCTTAGTACTGCGGTGGGCATTTAGTGGCTCTTTGGGTTTCGAGTGCCCACTGTACACTGTGGCACGTTTTTCTAAAAGAGGTGGCAAAAATCAAATTTCGCTTGGATATAAATGTTAATATTTTTCAATTAAAAATTAACTTGGCTCATTTATAATTTATGTATTATGAGATTGTTTAAGTAAATATAATTTAAAATAAAAAATAAAAAAACAAGAGAAAAAAAACGGCTTTCTTTGTCACGCCGAAAATATATACCCTTACCATTGTCTCAAAAATTATAATATTCGACCGAACGTTCCTATGGGAACTATAAGATATACTAGTAATCTGATTTTGATGAAACTTGTTCCTGCATGCTATATGATATAGCTGTCCGGTTTTGATCAAACTTGGTAACTTGAAAAACAGAAAAGTTTTTCATACAAGCACATTTTTCGACCGATTGTTGTTGTATGGGAACTTTAAGATATAGTGGTCAGAGTTTAATGAAACCTTGTCAGATTATTCAGAACATAACTCTCCATCTAACTGCCAATTTTGGTTGACTTGTTTATCCGTGGCAAGTTTTATCAAGCAGCTTAAAGATAAAGACAAAAAGTATGCATTTCTAACAAACAGACATGACTCAGCTCGTCGTTCTGATCAAGAATATATACTTCATGGGATCGAAGACATTACACATTTCGTGATAAGATTATAATACACAAGGGTATAAAAACTGAAAATGAAAATAAACGTTATATAAAGGCAAAGTGACATAGTGTCTGTTAGGTATTAACCCTTGTCCAATATTACTTAGCTTTTTAATCAATATATTTATTACCCTGATAATACTTATACTCTAATTGTAATAGAATGATTAAAATAATTTGATTTCAACACCCAACCAACCAAACTTTTCCAACACAAACAAAAGTTTTTGAAACATTTATATTAAATGTTCTAAATTATTTTGAAGCAATCCTTAATGTTTATGCTTTAGCATAGATATTTATGGAAAGTGGTGATCCCTCTACTAAAATTTTATACCTGCCCCTCAATTAAGTAGTAGAAGTAGAGAGATTATCTAGCAACAATTGATCATCAAAAAGACTTCAAACAGTTAATACAGCTACAGATACAGTTGACAGCTCCATATTTATAACATTTAACCACTTTATACACATTACGATATTACTAATTTAACTTTGCTTTTGTTTGAAAGTAATTAAGCGTTTTTGCTATTAATTAACGACATACATGTGTGTATGTGTTAGTGTTATACAGAATTATGTTATGTGTGTATGTGTTAGGAAACAGTTAATGTTTGAATTGTTAGTTTGAATAAATAACACATCTTCTCCCTATATTTATAAACGGTTAGTGGGTTTATGTTTTCTAAAATTCGTTGAAAACGGTTGACATCCTGGCGTGTTCGAGTACTTCTGCGGACTGGAATACTTGAAGGGCCATAGAGTTGATATGCTGGAGCTTCCTTTTGCATAGCTGTTACCTGTGCGATGGTACAATCAATCAAAGGCGTAGATTGCTGTGAGTTTGGCGATTGATGCTGAACATCATCTTGATTTGGTATTGGTGAGCAGCTTTGTGAGTCGATAGCCCACCAAAATTGAGTAGATTCATCGCCGGCATTGTTGTGCAGTTCATCTGAATTTTCCCTTGGCTTTAGCTGATTAATATGGCGTTTGATATACCCATATTTACTGCGGACGGTGAAAAGCATTTGACCAACTAGACGGTCAATAATTTCATCGAATTACTTTTCCCCCATGGCGTAATTTGGAGCAATTACATGTTGATTTGGCATGTACTTAGTTTTTTGTTGAACATGTTGCGACTATTGAAGAGCTCTGCTGGTGTTTTAAACCTGTGCATTTGGAGGAAAACGATACTAGCTAGGTTCTTCGTGACGGCTGTTTTCGGTGTCAATCCTTCTTTGATATTCTGGCTTACTGAATATTTGAATGACTGCACGAAGCGTTCTGCAAGTCCATTCGGTGCTGTGGTGATGTGCGTTATACTATTAGGAACGCAAAACTGTTTGAATGCGTCTGCTGTCAGTCGATTGCGAAGATAGCTGACAACGCTACAATTGTGTTTGCAGTTGTAGTAGACGCCATTTGAACTGTGAGAATGCGTTTACACAAATGAGCCACATGGAGTTGAAAAATAGAGAATTATAGCCCATCGCTGAAGCCTGTTTGAAGTCATCGTAGGTAGATGCTTGCTTGGACTGAAGATTGTGACCAAAGGCTTGTAATGATCAGTACGAATTTCCTTCCATACAGATACTGGTGAAACTTTTTTACCCCAAAAATTATTGACAGGGCTTTTTTCTCAATTTGGCTGTAACTGACTTGGTGTTTATCCAATGTTTTTGATTCGAATGCGATCCACCGTTCCTTCCCTTCAGGCTGAATGTGTGATAACACTACCGCCAATGCCAAAGGATCTGTAGCTAAGAGCACCTGTAGTTAGGAGGATCGGCTGCTCTCCTTTGAAATGAGCCAATTGCGTTGCGTTGACTGTATGGCTTTTCAATGCTGTAAAAGCATGCTGCTGCTTGAACGGTGTGTTCTTTCGGCGTAGTTGGCTTAGCGGAGAAGCTAGCTGAGAATAATTGGGAATAAAATTGCAATAGTAGTTCACTTTACCTATGAACGCATCTAGCTGCTGCGCGGCTTCAATTCGTTCACAGCTTGCAGGCACGAGGTATTAGGTAGAATACCCTTGGCACTTACTATTCTCCCCAAGTATTCGATTTCTTCTTGGGAAAAATAGAATTTTTCATTTTTGCACTTTATGCCATTGTTTTGTAAAATGGTTAAAATTTCTTCGACGCGGGCACGGTGTTGCTCGCTTGTTGGTGGTTATAGCTATGCCGTCCAGACATAAAATCTTTACATTTGCAAAGTGCTCCAATTGCTGAATTTAATTGGTTTCCAAATACCTGGGTAAGTCGTTCTGCTTCCACTTTGAATTTCGCTATTTGTGCAAAAGGTATTTGTGTTGCTTGAAAGTCTTTTATTATAACGAAAGCTGTCTCAAATACTTCCTTGAATTTATTACAAATACTAGCTATTTTCCCGTTATTCTGCTGCTCATTTACAATTGAAATTTGGGTAATTTCAAATTAAAATGTTCAAAATAAATCCAACCCGAACAGATTATTCGAATTATTTACATTTGCTACGACTAGCACTACATTCGCGTCCTTATTGTCACACTTTGCGACAGTGTGCAATTCCCCCCATATTGAAATTCGTTTCTGACCGAATGCATGTAAAATTCTGTTTGCCTTTACCACGATTGACAGAGACTAGGTTACGCCACGCATACGACCGTTATGTTTCGTTATATTGCGTCGCGAACACGTGACGTCACATGTCAGATCATGAAATCAGATTTTTCAATCCGCAGCAGCAACCGATAAACAAAAAAGGTCTATTTATCATACATTGCGAGTGTTGTGCGTCGTATTCCTGAACATGTGACGTACATGAGAGAGCCGAAAAGTTGCAGCCGTCTTGTCGTTATCTATGAGTCTCTATATCGAGTCTCTACTAGCTTTGGACTATTTAACTGCTTATATGTAGTGGTATTTATTACGGAAACGGTTGCACCTGAATCTATTTCGAATGAAATTATTTTATTTGAAATAAAGAGGTTAATATTGATTTTATCTCTAATTTTCACTAGATTTGTTATACAGTGCGGTGTTTGTACCTTTTCTGCGGGTTTGTCTTTGTTATGCGCACTGTATTTGCTTTTGCTTTGCTTGGACATGTAAACAACAGCAATGAGTCCCTTTCTACCGCATTTGCTAATTTGCACTCTTCTCTTTTGTTAGAGCACCACAGCCAGAGCAAGATTCTAGCGCGCTCTTGTCTGACTTTGCTTCGCCTATATTTTGATTTCGATTTTTGCTGTACATAGCGTTCACTGGATACTGCTTTCCGTTTTGTTCTTTTAAAACTGCAACTGTTTTTGTTGTTGTTTCGTACGTTAAATCATTGAGAGACGGCTGTAACTTTTGCAATGCTGCTGATAGAACAGCATCAAAAGGCGTTTTGACTATGATTTGGTCGAGAATCATATCATTACGAAGGCAAACTTCGGCTTTGCATACGAACCTACATGCGCACGCGATTCCACGAAGATCGGCTACCCATATTTTGTGAGCTTGGGAGTCCCGCATTTCTCGCTTAAAAAATTCAAATCGGGCGGCAATAATGTGGCGTTTTGCTTTGAAATGTCCAACACGTCTATCCATTATAGAAAATAGGCCTTTTTTCGCCAGTTCTTACGTTTATGTGGACGTAAATGAGGTAAGCAGAGTGCTCTCGTTGAGAACCGATTAACGACTGTTTATTAAATCACACGCCAAGTTATGCGGTATACAGAACTATCATATGGGTGCATGCGTTAGTGTTATACAGAATTATGATATTTGTGTATTTGTTAGGGAACCGTTAATGTTTGATTTGTTAGTTTGAATATATAACAGAACTAATTGAGAATTATAAGTATGCTTTTGTACAAATAGATTAGTTGGCATCTTAATAAGTAGAGTTTTGAGATCACTCATTCCAAATTTTAGATCGATATCTTAGCTAGTTTAAAAGTTATCGAGTGTTGTCACCTACTTAAGCGACACGAGCCACATTGTATTGGCATATAGGTAATTATTTGTATACGCATTGTGTACCAAAGATATAGATTTATTTCACTGAAACTTAGAAACAGACCGAATTTTTTGACGATGCAAAACTTCGAAATTCGATCTTTGATTCAGTTGTCAAGAATTTATGTCCCGATTTTTATACGTGCAGTACTCAGATAAAAGATAAAAAAAAGGAACAGCGAAATCCTCATGGTGTTGCGACATCCTTATTGTATACTTCAGGATTTTTTTTATTTTGTAGGATAAAAAAATTATTTTTCATATAGTATTTGAAATAATAAGACGCGTATGTCGGTTTAACCAAGAATATAAGGACCTCTTTATTTAAATGAAATGCAAATAATAAATGTCTTTGTGATGCTTAGTTCCGCATTGAGTATTCTTGTTGTATATAAGTTGTACCATCTACAGTCACTTGAAAAATCTTAAAAAAAAATACCTAATAAATAAATTTATCAGATTTTTTATGTGCAGATTATGTGGCATAAAGCTTATCTTAACTGAGGACTAGGCCTTAAATGATAAAACTTCTAAGCCCTTAGATACTCTGATATTCATAATAAAGTATTTACGTAATGCTTGCAGCATTGGGTTTTAAATTCTAAATTTTCTATACCATTGGAATATAATTAATTCTCTTATTATTTGTTATTACATCCTGTACCCTATAAAATGGATAAATGGGAGAAAAATACTGTGCAAATTTTTGTAACAGCTTAATGAGGCATATTCGATCTAGTCGATCTAGACGAGATCTCAGATCCTATAAAGATATAAATATGATTTACGGGCACAGTTAAAGCTATGACATTCAGCATGCTTCAAAATAGTGCTGATATGAATATTTTATGCAATTTCATAACGACCGGATAATAAACACAAAAGTTATCGAAGAAATCAGTTGTGCATGCATATAAAAGTAAGCCGTTGTACTTTTTGGTGTGATTGTGTATGCTTATGAGAGAATTTGAGTTTGCGGCTCACGTACGTACTGGCTTCAGGTGTCTCGTAGTCCGGTATACACAACTTTAGCATTCTTACTTGCTTTTATTTTATTATACATAAACATTAACTTTATTTATTTTGTTTATATATTTATTACCTATTTATTTTTTTAATTGGTAAATAATACCCTTTATATTTTAAGATGTACAGAAATATACAGAAATACTATATATTCAATAATGCGTCTAAGTTCAATTACCTTTGCATTTGCTTATTATCTTTGCACTTGCTTATCATCGCTTATATAGAATTCTTGCTTTTGAATATGTTTATACTACTATTGATATATTTTAAGCAACTTTGCTAAAGGCGGTTTTCAAAAAAAAACCAACACTAATAGATTTAGAGATCGATGAAAAATATGCTACCTGTGAAAAATTGGCATCCATCGCGATTGCCCGAAAAACTAACGATACAGTTCGAGTTCTAAAGCCCGAAATAGGGTAATAGCAGTTATTTTAGGTTGTCAACAAAACAAAGTAATATCTTTAAAATTGTGTCTATAAATCGTTCTTATCGATTTGCTGTGGAGATGGGAGTTTATGGAAAACTTTAAATAAACTTGATGTATGTGTCTTTAGCTTCTATACTCACGAGAGATGGCGAGATGGACGGACGGACGGTCAGGTTAGATCAGTCCGGCGGTTGATGCTGATCAAGAATATATATATGTAATTTTTTTAGTCGGAGATGCCTATCACATTTGAGCCACGATTAATCCGATTTATCTCGGGTATAATGCTTTGAATGATTAAGTGGACGGAATAGGGATCCATATTGACCATTTTCAAAATTTTTTTTACTATACCCAGTTTAGAAGTGCATTATAGCCGCCAACTTAAAACAATTTAGTAAAACGGTAACAATAGCTTAAACCAGGAAGAAAAATATAATTGCCTTAAAAGGTAAGAAGAAAATTTGTTCTAAGGTGTATAATTTACTAAAAAATGCGACTGCACAAAATAAGCTGTGCCATTTTATTTTGTATATCTTTGCTGCTAGTTGGTTTTTAGAAATATTTTTAGGAGGAAGAATTTTCTATATATTAAATTAGAATAAATAATAAAGAATTATGAATTAAAATTATTATTTTGATATCTCTAATGGCATACGGGATAATGGCTTACAAGCCATCTCTAATGCCTTACAAGATAAAGTCTCTCAAAGTTGAAAATTTTATCTGCATGAAATAAGTTGAGAGTGACTATATGTACGTATTCACAAAAACATTAGAGCCTAACAGTACAAAATTTAAAATTTTATGTGGATCTACAAGATATTTTATTTGAATTGACAAGTTTCGTTTTGATAACTTTGAATTATTGTGTAAAATTTTTCACGAGCGGTAATTCCTATGGCAGATAATAGACAATATTCGACCAGTTTATTTTGATTTTTGTGCTGCCTGTAGAAGAAAGAAGAAAATATGTCAAGACAGACGAATATATAAATCGACTCAGCTCGTGGTATTGATAAAAAATATGTAGTCTTTATGGAATTAGAATTCTAAAACCCGAAATTACTCATTTAGTGACAAACTTAGAATACCCTTTTGCAAGAAAATCGGATATTTCTGTTTGTTGTTAAGTTCACATAAAATAGTATTACATATCTCTAATACTTTATGACAACAACAACAATATGCAGTTTCTTAATGTTTTTGTCGCGCCCTCTGATTATACTAGTTCATTTCGTATTTAAATTCATTATTGTTCTTTTCGTTTCAAATTTGCGTACATTTCGCTAGTGTTTAAAATGTGTGATGCAAGTGTGGTAAATATGTAATTGTAACCAAAACGTATGCACACAACAAAAATAGTTTGTTAAATTTATCGAGACATACCTGTATGCTAAGCAACTATATTGTAATAATTTTTGTTAACATAATTTGTCTTTTTAAACTTGATTAAAATTTCAACTAACTTGCATTTTATTAGTATGATAAAAGCTTTTGATGGGGCTTAGTGCATGTTTGGGACCGTTTGTCAGCCGGCTCTAGCTCTAAAATTATTATCTATCCCATCAGGTAAGCAAGCACACCTACACACATATACACCAGCAACATACAACCAGAATTATACTGTAAGTGAGTTTAAGCTTTTAGAGAGATGTTTACAATTTGCTTATCGTTTGTGATTCAAAATGTGCAGAAGTCATTATACGCGAGTTTTTTCTCTTGTTGAACTTGCGTTGCGAAAATTGCACATCACACATGACACATATGTTGCTACATTTTTATAATATATATCATACATTGTTATTATATTGTATATACCTATATTTATTATTATTAATTTTTATTGACGTACATTTTTTTTCTTGTCAGTGTTTAATTTTGTAAGGATCATTTTAATTCCGTTATTAATTGAGAATATTGAATTAAGAAAGTTGAATGACAATGAGATTTACTATAACAAGATAGAGTCGGTTTCGGCTTGCAACAGTAATTTATTAAATTTTAATTTTCGACCGATCGTTCCTATGTCATCTATGTATATGATATAGCCTTACGAATCCGATTAAATTTGGTCTGATAATGTAAATCATAATGAACCTTAAAGATTGAAAGTTGAGTTGCTGTGCAAATTAGAATTTGAACGTAAAATAGTTTAACGGCAACGTCTGCATGGCAGGTGACTGTGGCTGGTTCTATATGAACGAAAAACTGTTTTCTTCAATAACTTTGGTGTTAATTATCCTATTGTAATGAAATTCTTACACCATATTTAGATCAGCATTATAAAAAATTTAACTTTAAAATTGCGCCTATAAATTGTTTTTATCGATTAGCGTGGGTGATGGTAGAACTATCGAATTTTATCGACCAATCGTTCCTATGTTAGTTATCCGATCCGACTGGTTTTAACTACACCAATAAAAAGATTTGTGGGTAATTTCATCAATACAGCTCAAAAACTGAGGGACTTGTTTGTATAGAAACAGACAGGCGGACATATCGACTTATTTTGTCGTCCCGAACAAGAATGTATATTGTTTATGGGATCGAAGACGTCTCCTCCTGTGTGTTACACATGACGTGACTTGACAATCGTACGACAAAATGTGAAAAAAGCTAGAAAATAGTAAAATGTTTAAAAAATTTTTTTTTTATCTGAGTAGCAATTCAGCTGTACCATATTGATTAAAAGAGATGAAAACATTTGACCTTTCCAGTTATACAATACAAAAATATAAGTCGGTTTCGACTTGAAATTTAAAAAGTGCACAACTCTGAGAAATGTGCTAGCCTTTTTGCTTACAATTTTTATACCCTTGCAAAAGAGTATAATAATTTTACCTCGAAATGTGTAATGTTTAGAAGGAGACGTCTCTGACCTCATATAGTGTATATATTTTTGATCAGGACGACGAGCTGAGTCGATAAAGCCATGTCCGTCTGACTGTCTGTCTGTCTGTGTCTATGCGAACTTATCTCTTAGTTTTTGAGCTATCTTGATAAAATTATGCTCAGATGCTTTTTTCTGCTTCAGGTAGTGCATATGTCAGAATCAGCCGAATCGGACCGTAGGAACAATCTGTCAAAAAAATTATCAAAATCAAACTTAGTATATCGATGTAGTATTATGATTTCACCGATCCCACCAAGTTTCACCAAAATCGGATTACTATATCTTATATCTTCCATAGGGACAATCGATCAAAAAGTGCTTGCATGAAAAACTTTTTTATTTTTTAAGATATCGAAATAAAATTCAACAGTTCGATGTAGAATTATGATTTTTACAATCTGAGTAAGTTTCATCCAAACCGGAAAATTATATCATATACCTGCTAAAAGAACAATTGGGTGAAAAATGAGTTATTTTTTTCAAGATATTAAAACCAAACACACCTTATCGATATAGAAATTTGTTCTGTTCTATCTGATAAAATTTGTATAAAATCAAACCAATATATCATTTGGCTGCCATAGGAACAATCGGTCGAGTATTCAAAATTTCATTAAAAACCCATTGCAAGGGTTGATAGCAAAATGTGTGCGTGTTCTAAAAGTAGAGTACCATTACAAAACTGTGCGTCAAAGTGAGTTGATGCAATTTGTCTATACATGTGCTTGGGAGGTTAGTTTTACTTCATTAATTTTAACTGCGTGTTACTTGATTTGTGTTGCGAATAATTTAATAGTGTAAAATGGAAAATAAAGAGACGCGTATGTATCATATATATGTATTTAATTATAACTGTTTTATATTTATGTCGCTATATTTGCACATAACTCATTAGCTTACAAAACCTTAAAGTAGTAGAATTTATTTCAAATCTTGGCTTTCTGTAAGCCTTCACAATT
The DNA here is from genome assembly GCA_035043045.1 of Hirtodrosophila alboralis. Lineage (NCBI taxonomy): Eukaryota > Metazoa > Arthropoda > Insecta > Diptera > Drosophilidae > Hirtodrosophila > Hirtodrosophila alboralis. Next base: position 205,406 of record JAWNNH010000147.1, on the reverse strand, counting down.
TATTTCAAATCTCACTAAAAGATATTTGTCTGTAAAACCTAAAACCTAAATTCTGACTTAAGTTTTATGGTAGACCATAGTTCAAAAAAATAAAAAAAGCATCCAATAATTTCTACAACATTTATAAATAGACGCTTACAAAAAAGAAATGGTTCCACACTCCTACATGGAGTCATTCATTTAATATATTGCAGTGAACCTTGAGAAGAATTTCAAATAAGCAATCGAAAAGAGGAAGTTAAAAAAAGTGTAGAGAGCCTTTTTGATTTAAGTTTACAAAATTAAATAGATTTAAGTGATTAATAAAAGTTTGAGCATTAATGGTTGCAAGGTTGTTAATTTTAATTTTTGGTTGTTTTGTGCATTTTTCTTAGCAAATGTATTCTTACCTATGCATTTCTTACAGATTATAGTATAATTGCTATAATTTCGTAGTCGTTATTAAAAAAGTGGTCATTTGACCTCTAGTGCAGGGGTATAAAAATATAAGAAGTCAGGTTCAAGTATTGACAGTTTTTTAATGTTATTAACTCGAAGCGTAAGTCTTCAAGATTATCTTCCTATTTTTTCCTTGAATTGAAAGAACTTGCAACGATTTTGCTACTGCTGAACTATTTGCCAACTTTTTCAATCAACCTACGCTCCTGTCCGCATCATTAACATATGTGAATTGTCCTTAAAAATCTTTAACACTTTTTTTTTACTCCAAATATTTTATACAACTCCCTCATATCTGCTATCAGCTCTTTAAAATCTTCTTCCTCTCCTAGGTTCGAAAACGTTCTAGTTGTATCCTTAAGGCGTGCGGCTTATCTACTACTATAACCAACTTGTTTGAATTTACCACCTTGGTAAATGATGCATTTTTAAAGAAATGCCAAACTGATTTCATGTACAGTGACTTCAGTAAACCTCTCACTATTTAAACTTAACCGCATAGGTTTCCCTCCATCCTTTTTGAGTTGCATTTCTACTTACGTACAACGCAGAACCCAAAAAGTACTACCTAGGTTATTTCTAGTTAGTTTGAAAGTCGACAGCAAATGTAAGGCGATGTCGAGCAATTGCTTGAGCGGTAGCGCTGCAGGCAAACGTCATAAATAGTTAATAAGTTATAGCAATATTACGTACAGAATTAAGAGAATTTACGTTAAATAGATAAATAGAGATTATTGAGATTATGTTGTGATTTAGTTACATATTTATGTGGCAAACAATTTGGTTTAGGTTGATTTGACTGCTGCTGCTCCCGACAAGTATTATATTTTTACTTCAAAAATTGATCATTTAAAACAGGTTAAGGGGAGTCATACCCCTGTACAAATATGTCAAACAGCCATAAGTAGTCATCTTCGACTGTATAAAGTAAAGGTTCCCAAGCCCATTGCTCTTTGAGCTCATTTGTTTTTGTAAATGATCTTGGTATAGGCGGAACCCTGCCCTTCACCACCACAGGCACACTTCTGATTTATTAGATTGATTTTTTGCATAGGTAATTATAATGCTGATCTAAAAATGCTGCGCAAAATTTGATAATGATTGAATAATAAACACCGAAGCTATTGAGTTTTTCATGCATAGGGAAGCAGACACAACCACCTACCATGCAAGCAATGAACGTTTAACTGTTCAAAATCTGAATTGCTCTGCTTAATTTGCATGTGTTATTAAAAACCTATTAGTTTTCGTAAACCTTAATCTAAAATTATTTATATTAACTCTCCTCTATTTATGTAGCTAGTCTAGTAATTAAATAAGTATTTAGTAATGAAACAACGAATTTTAAATTCTTATATGGTTTTATTGCTTTTTGAAATATTCTCCCTGATGATCAATTGACTTCTACATTCGATTGAATCAATTTTCCACATTTTCTCCTCCATACCTCCAAAACGTGCATTTTGCATGTATCAACCACTGACCAAGCACCTTTTGCTTTATGTGCGGAAACTAAAAGCTCCTTCGAGAAGATTATGCTGCTTAAGTCAAAAATCTGTGAAACAAAGTAGTCAATAGGCTAAAAAAGGCTCTTAGCTAGGAATACCAGAACTACTTTGACAACATAATGCAAAATGATGAAATTAATGGCACTGACATGCATGGCCTATGGAGGGCTAAGGCGCTTGTTAAATACTTTGAACAAAAGATTCAAGCTAATTACCACCGCTCCTTCAGCATTTGTGAGCAACATCAGTGGTATATTGAAGCTGCCTCTGAGAGAAGCACTGTCCATTATTGCAGCATCAAATTAAGCTACTTAAAATAGCAAAGAATTAGATTAGATAATGGTAAGTTACAAGCTCTTCCCCACCCACAGCGGCATTGAGCTCATATAGACTTATCAGCTTGCTCCCAGGCTTCTCTAAGATATTTCAAGAATTTTCCTGCGGCGAATGTTGTATATAGTACACATTTCCCATTCCCTACCGAATCATCAGCTTAGATTTAGAAGGGACCATAGAACACCAGAGCATTCTTTTGATAACTTCTGCTGATGATACAGATTGCTCCTGACATCAGATTGCTCACCTACTGTTGATAAGCTAACATTAAATGTATAAACTAATTTTCATCACCCAACAATCTTTCTAAAGTGCCATGCAGGTACTATGTATTAGGTATTTTAATAAAATTTAATTTAAAAAAAATGCTGCCATATTAAGACTGTACGGCGGATGACCCATTAATTCTATGTATTGGGTGCTTTAACATGGTCATTTGTGTTACGCGATGTGTGAGAACTCGCTTTTTTATGACGAATAATGATTCTTCTTTTACGGTTTCTTTTCCTTAAATATTGTAACTCTTCTGGTACACAAAGCGTCGTCTACTATTCAGAATTGATCATTTTAATGTTGCGATATTAGCATATAAAAGAATAAAATGCAATTATAAGAGATTATCAAATATAAATTACTTTAATATTAAATAGCTTTAAAACGGACGTGGTTGTTTAGTATTATGTTACGAAATATGTAACGCATAGAAGGAGATTTCTCAGACCCCATTAAGAATATATATTCCTGATCAGCACGACGAGTGGCTATAGCCATGTCCATCTGTTTGTCTGTCCGTCCGTCTGTTTTAACTCAAACTAGTCCGACAGTTTTTGAGCTATCCTGATGAAATTTGGCTCAAATACTTACTTCTGTTGCGGGCAGTACATATGTCAGAATCAGCCAGATCGGACCCCTATATCATACACATAGCTGCCAAAGGAAAGATCAGTCCAAAAAATTGTTTTTCAAGGTATCAAAACCAAACTTATCAATCCGACTAAGTGTTATTAAAATCGAACCACTATATCATATAGTTCCCATAGGAATTATCGGTCGAAAAGTGCTTGTATGAACAACTTTTTTGTTTTTTAAGATATCGAAATAAAACTAAACAGTTCAATGAAATACGATTTGTGCAATCTGAATAGGTTTAATTAAAATCGGACTACTATATCATATAGCTGCCGTTGAAACAATTAGGTAAGAAATGAATTGTATGCAACATTTTTTTGATATCAGAACCAAACTCATCATATTGATATAGAAATTATTTCTGTACTTTCTGATAAAGTTTGAATTAAATAAAACCTCTATATCATATGGCTGCCATGGAATAATCTGAAGACCATTGCAAGGGTATATAACTTCGGCGTGCCAAGTAATTGGTCCGATATATCTGAAAAAGAACACCATTGAAAGATTTGTGTACAAGAACTTGTTAGAATCAGTAATGCTGCATGTCTGAACAAAAAGATGCCCCTAAAATAGTATTTTCAGCAGTATAATGATCCTAATCAGTCAATGCAGGAATATCTTTCAAATGGAACTTAAAGGTTCTTGAGATGTTTGGTCAATCCTCTTTATATAACCAAACATTATTAAAAATGTACTTAACATAGCAACTACTTTAAATTAAGTAGAAATAAAGCTCAATTATGGGAAAATAATTAAAAATTGTGGCATGACACATGTCGCTTAATATCAAATATGCATAGAAAAATTTACGAAATCCTTATAAATAATGGTGGACAAAGATGATCTTGACAGTATTTAGCACAAATAATTAAAATCATTAAGATTTTTACCAAACTTTTTATTTTAGAATCATTTATTTTTCACACACTTATTTTAATTACGAAACGAATTACATTATTTTGCTTCGTTTTAATGTCTTCGTTGAAATTTTTATTATTTAATAAACAAAAACCATGCTTTTCACTTCATTTTTATAAAAAAAAAAGGATGTTTATACCTTTTTCTTTTCGTCCACATGTGTATATGTATTTATTTGTATCAATGTACCTATTAAAAAATATGAAATTGCTCTTACTTTATTTGTCTGATAAGGTTGACTTGAGGCACATGGACGAGCAGCAAGGCAGCAATATTGTTGATGTTGGAGTAGACCTATCAGAGTTCTACATGTCTGTTGAATGGGATATACTTGAAGTGCCCGCTGTTAGGTAAGTTCATGTCTGTATTGTGAATATCTAAACAATTTATGTACAATATTAATATAATTTGGTGCGGCTCGAAAAATATGCCGTATCGTTGAGAAATTGTGTATGTAATGTAGTTGGCAGTGTATTATGAAGTAGTTGGCAACGCCTGTCTTGTATTGGTATGGTATGGTATGGTATTTCGAAGAACGATCACATAAGAATAAGAATGACCAAACATAGTTCCCAGGTTTGGTTTTGACAGTTGAGATGTGATTGAGAAGAAACCACAAAGGGAATTCATTAACTAGCATAGTTTGAAAAGTTATAAGTAAAAGCAACAATGAACCAGAGTATTAATAACGTTAATCTGACACATACTTACTATTCAATTTAAAAGAAGAAAATAAAATGTTTTTTAAAAATCTTTTATATATTTTTTTTTTTAGTAAATCTAGTAAAGCAATATTTTAAATTCAATCTCAATTAACTATTGAACGAATAATCTAATTAAACAAGTAATAATGTCATAGTCGAATATACCCGACTACGAGTCCGATCCCAAACACAAATGCTCTGATATACTTACACACACATTTAAATCAAGCAGGGCGAAACAGAATTTAAACGTCAACCTGTTTAACGGGGTATGCATTGAAAACTATTTATAAGTAGAAAAGTATTGTAATATTCTCATTACATGCGTAACGCATAGAGAAAGACGTCTCCGACCCTATAAAGTTTATATACACTGCTCGACAGCCGATTAGTACTCCATATGTGTCTTGTCTTTGAAGCTTAATATCTACCAATCCTATAAAGCTTTTGTTGAGTTACTATTATTTTAAAGCGACTGTTTTGAGTCCATAGCCAAGAAAAGAAAACACTTGGGCTTTCAACGAAAACTTGGGAAAACTATTTAATCATGTTGAAGAAATCCGTTTTTTTCTTGTTTTTTTGTTTGAAGTGTTATTTCTAGGATGTAGTTAGCGAGGATTAGGGATCAAGGATCGATTCTAAATCGAAGCTTTTATTGACTTAAATATATTGTGAAAAAATTATTAGAAATTAAAATACATATATGGCTTGCTACTTAATGCAAATAAAACTGTCCTTTGAAATCAGAGTTTTTTCCATTATTTTCTTTCCTGTGTCTGGACATCATTATTTAAAAAAAATTTATTTTAATAACTTTATTACTACTTTACGATATGTATCAAAAATAAATAATCAATAATTCAAATATTTTGTCATCTTTTTTTTTATTCTAGGAATGAAAAGTTTTATACTTGTTGCGATGAGCCTTATTTGGACATAACTTTTAATATAACTATGCGAAGAAAGACACTTTTCTATACAGTTAACATAATAATACCTTGCATGGGCATCTCGTTTTTAACTGTACTCACTTTTTATCTACCTTCGGACAGTGGAGAAAAGGTATGTATTAAATTGTTCAAATTTATTTTGATAAACTTTAAAAATGCAATCAAGCTCCCATTTCCACATCCAAAAAAGTTTCAATTTCAATATGTACAGCATATCATATTTGTAATTAAAAATTTAAATCAGAAGGAGAATAAATTGGTGAATCATTTGCATGTTCTAAGGCTAAATTATGTCAAATTATTCTAAAGCTAACAGAAGAGCAGTTCTATCATAATGTATTGCCGCCACTTGCATTGCATGTAAATTAGAAATATCAAATGCTGCCGGTGCAGTACGCTGCTGGAAAACTATAGAACTAACCCCTTAATATTTCCATAAACTCTCAGATCGCAGCAATCAATATCTGATCATTATGATATTATGCTAATAAAATAAAATAACGATCACAATTATGCATATAAACACTATGCAACAATTTGCGAAATATCATTGTACCCCGAACTTTTCAGAGACGATTTATATGTAAAATGGGTCGCTGATTCCGAAAAGAAAATTCAAAAAATATGATGTCGGTAGGTTTTTATACCCTTGCAAAAGGGTATTATAATTTTGTCTCGAATGCTTGCAATAAAGTATTTATATTCTTGAACAAGACGACTAGCTGAGCCGATTTAGCCATGGTCGTCTGTCTGTCTGTCCGTCTGTTTCTATGCATACTTTTTGACTTTATCTTTGAGTTATCTTGATGAAACTTGGCACAGATGCATTTTGGAAATGTATGTAGTTTGCATGTAAAAATCTGCTCGGACCACTATACCATATAGTTGTTATATGAATAATTGTGTCAAAAATTAGGTTTTTCTATGCAAAACTCTTTTGATTTTGAAGATATCAGAACCAAACTCACCATTTCGATTATTTTAATTTTGCCAATTACCCTTAATGCACATTGACTTTGCATGTGACTTAACATTTACAAATGTTTGGGGAAATGGAGACACGTTTTCATATGATTTTAAAACGAAAATAAGAGCATTTTTGTTTTCCCAAATAAACATTTCCTTAATTTTTCAAGTTATACAGGGATGTCACATAAATCTCTAGAGATTTGGCGTCTGGCTGGTTTTGAAATCTCTAGTAAAAACACAGAAGTTGGAGAGATTTTATTTTTTGAACTTCCAGTGGCGATTTAGCATCGAAAAACAGCCCCGCCAACTATTCCATTGACTTCCAGTGGGACTGCCTTCCTAGGGTTGTCAGCGGAAAAAAATTATTTTGTTAAATATTTAATTTCGTATTTTATTTTGACTTTCGAAGAACAAAATTAAAAAAAATAAATGTTATTAATTTGTTCGTAAAATAAAAATATATATGTATGGAACTAAACCTTGATTGTTTTAACACAAAATAAATTTGAAAATGCTTATATTTTTGGCACGCCCAATTTAATAATACGTATGACAGCCCTATGGTGCTCATTTATGCGTAAGATCGCTCATTCTGCGTAAAATTGTCTGTGACTGACAAAAATCTTGGACCATAAATATGATAATTTTAAAAAATAATAAGCAATTAAAACGCAATGAAATGAAATAAAATCTAAAATGATCAACTATAATATATGTATATTTTTTATCTTTTATATAAAAGATACATATATCATAGATAATGTATTAACATAACATAACATAACTTTCGATTGGAAGTGACACCCCTCATAAAGATTTTTCAAAATCCATTCCCAATTTCTTAATTTTGAAGTTGGTTAATCCCTTTTTTCACAAACTATTTATAAAACCAAAAAAAAATTCTTATAAAAATATATTTATTGATGAATCAATAATTTAATTTCAGGTTACTCTATCAATATCTATTCTTATTAGTCTTCATGTGTTCTTTCTGTTGGTCGTTGAAATTATTCCTCCAACATCGCTGGTTGTTCCTCTCTTAGGTAAATACCTAATATTCGCTATGATATTGGTTTCCATAAGGTAAAGTATAAAAATATATATGCTGTTTTATATAAGACAAATTTTCAAAAAATAATTATTTTTTAGCATTTGTGTAACTGTTGTCGTACTTAACGTCCATTTCCGTTCTCCACAAACACACAGAATGGCTCCCTGGGTAAAGCGTGTTTTTATAAATATTTTACCTAAGTTTCTCTTTATAAAGAGACCAACATATATCTTTGAAACAAGGTAAGAACAATTTAAAAGATAACAATCAAAAACTATTTTTAGCGTAGCAAAGATATCTTTCATCTTATCTAAAAGTTCTGAATAAGTCTTTTTAGCACATAATTAAATTTAGAATTTGTAAATGTCGGTCAAACATGAATTTTTTGCATGAAGAACTTTCTATTTTTTAAATTATCTCAATTAAAGTTATAAGATAATATACTAAGTTATATTGCAGTATGCAAATTTTTGCACATGTCTGTAACTTAATCAAACTCGTACATTTGTTATCCTTGCATTAAGTTTTAGTTTCGTGTGATATTTAAAATGATCGTCCCTACTCTGCCTTAGCAGTAATTTGGTCATTGGTCTCTTCCTTTCAAATGTTTTAGTCCACAATGGAGTTGACAACCCAGATTATTTTGTTAGAATATCCCGTCATTACGTATGTCGATTACCGGACAATTTTTGGCTTCAGAAAGCATATTACCTATGTTCGCCAGTATACACGCCTTTTTAGCGACTATTTTTATGCAACTACGATATGATAATTAACCTCTTGGTCGTGCGCCATCTAACAGGATACTAAGATAATTGATGTAAATAGTCACTCAGTAGGCATAGTTGTCTTTCCTTTCTAGGATTGGTGTTCTAATTTTACTTATTGTGGTCGGGTAGAAAGGGTCATAATTTGTTGACTTCAGCCAAAAACCGCGTTACCACCAAAGGTTCGTAGACCAAACCCACATTAGCGAACCATTCCTCCAGGTGTTAAGCTACTAAGCTTTTTGTTTTTCTTCCTTGAAATAAAAACAGAGTTTTTTAACGTTAAATTACACTATGTAACACCATTTTGTAACACGGCCTTTTTAAAAGTCACTGATTCCGAAAATAAATTTAAAAAAAATAGGTTACCGGGACCGTTTTCGAGATAACCGAAAAAAGCTAAATTTTAGACTTTTCAAAAAGGTAGCTTCAATAAAGTGGCAATAACTTCGAACATTTAAATGCTTACAAGTAGAGCTCTAAATTACTTTAACAGATTTTTTAAATATCGTTGATATTTTGGAAGTGTTTTAATATAAAAAAATTTAATTCTCGTATTATCAAATTCAATAACTCCAAAGCTTTAATTTTTTAATAAAAGCTTTGTGTGACTTATTCAAAACCCTACGTTTAAAGTTTTTGATGATGTATTATTTTTTAAAATCGGTTTAGTCATAAGCAGATAATGGTCAAATATATGAGCCAATCCAAAAAACGCAAAAAATATGTTATAAATATGTTAAAAATCCGTTTTAACATAGAAAAATTAGTAAAATTTATTATTATTATTATTAAAAATACTAAGCTCACAAAAGAAAATAGTTTCAGCGCTACTGAAAATATTTCATCGGACAGTGTTATTAAAAAAACACGCTAGACGTAAATTTAAACGTATACGTAATTTGTTCACAAATTGGTTAATTTTCAACCATTCATTTATATCATTTGAAAGGTTGTTTTATCTCCATTCATCATCTGTATTGATAAGTTATAATCATCTGAAAATTCCAAGTATGCAGTAATACTATACTCGGGTAGGACTTCAACGAACATAAAAAAATTCTTTCACAGTGTAATTGTTTGCCTGATGGTGTGCATTTTGTATCGAAATGTGTAATGCAGTGAGGGAGACGTCTCCGACCCTATAAAGTATATATATATTCTTCATCAAGACGATCACCTAACTAACTATAGCCATGTCTGTCTGTTTGGTTGTCCGTCTGTTCTATGAATACTTTCTGGCGTTATCTGGAAGCTATCTTGATGAAACTTGGCACGGATACATTGTATTGATGTATGTAGTTTGTATATACAAATTGCAAGGGTATAGAGTTTCGGCGTGTCAAAGATAGCCTTTTTTTTTCTTGTTAGTTTTATTATTATTTTAAAGTCGTCTGGCGTAGGAGCTTAGATTGATATTTGTGTGTAAAGTGAGCATTTCAGTGAGTTTGTTGTAAGCTATTACAAATAATTTCACAGAGAACGCCGAGCCCATGGGGATGCCGTTATGGGGTTGAAGGTGATGTGGTTTGTGTACTGTAATTTTTCTGTATATCATAAAGTTTTTTATGTAATTCAATATTTAAGGTTCCGTTTCCCATTATTCAAGTATTGAGTAGAGTTCGATTCTGTCAAAAGTTTTGCAATGTCTTCGGATATTATAGATGTATGGTTTCTTCTGGAAATGGATCTTGTAAGTAGATGGTGTATCAATAGTAGACTGTCTATAATAGATTTTCCGTTGAAATAAATATTACTTTTATGATTATTATTAGTTTATCGTAAGAAACAAACCACGACAGTCACTTTGCTATTATTTTGTCTAGCACTTTTGATAGACATGAGTTAAGCGATATTGGTCGGTAAGAGTTTAGTGTGGTTTTGTTGGTATTAGGTTTTGAGATTGGGAATAATATACTATATTTATTTCTGTAGCTTTCTTCATGGGGACGTATGTGTGGTTGTCGGGGATTTTTAATCATGCTTGTTTTGTTTATAAAGGTAGTGGAGAAATTGTGTGTGAAGTTGAAGTTTCTGAACATTTTTTGCAGAAGCGTTCTGCTATTTCTTATTTGTTGGTGGTATTTGGTATTTGCATTTGTGGATTTTTGGGGATTAGGCCGCAGAAGCGTCTGATATTATTTCAAATTGTTTTAGGAGGTGGGATGGGTGTTACTTGTGTAGTGAATTCTTAGATTCTGTTTTTTTTTTATTGTTTCTTTTAGGGTTTTCTAAATATGGCATTTGCTTTTTTAAATTGTATGATGTTTTCAGTAGAGATGCTTCTTTTTAGTGTGTGCCATTTTTTTATTTTTTGGTATCTAGGCTTTTGTAGATTTTTGTTCCAATAAGTCATATTGTTTGGTTTGGTCACAGGGTGTGTCTGAGGGATTGATTTGTGGGCACTAGGTCAACCGTCATTTAGTTAGATGTAATTTAATTGGGTGAGAATTTGACCTCTAAAATTGTGAGTCTTTGAACCCCAAATTTTACGGTAACCGTTAATGTCGCCTGTGACAAGCATGGGCATGTTTAAAATTTCTAATATTCTTTAAAGATTTTTTATGAAGTTTCCTTTGTTAGGTGCAATGTAGGCTGATATAAGTCAAAATTTAGATTTTGATGTAAATTCTGTGCATATTGTGTTGAAGTCGCCGTTCAGAGTTATTTATCGAGCTTGTAGCGAATCGTGTACCAGGAGAGCTACACCGCCATAAGAAGGTGAATTGTTTTTTGTTATTAAGGTGTAGTTGATTGTATTATATACATAATTAAATATCAAGTTCATTAGTATTAGAAAAAGAATGTTTCTTTATTTTCTATTGAGCTTAACATTTTAATGAGACTATAAAATTAAGACTTATTTATGGCACCGATGATAGCGTAAGCCAAACCTCGGCATAAGAGTGTTGAGTTGAGCTTTTTCTCTTAACGTGAGCGATCGCTCTTACGATGCTTTTTATTTACTTTAGTTGGGGCGTAAATGCTCCCTTTAACAAAAAAAGCTTATGTTGCATTTTGGCTGGAGTATCCGAATTATATTATGACAGCAGGATTCTAGCTGCGTTAGCATTGGTGGTGTGGGAACATGGCGTGAGACATTTTCTCAACGAATGTTTATACTATTAGGTTTTTGTTTATATTACTGAGCTTATGCCTATCGCTTTATTATTTCTCTGGTTTGTATATAAGACAGAGGTTCTGAGTTTGTTACATTATTATTAATATAAATGGTTTGTGTATAATCAGATATTGAGCTTGTAATTATTATTTCGTTAAGTTGAATAGTACAATTTGGTGCATTTATAATATTGTTTCCTTCGATAACAATAGTTTACAGCAAAAATGGAGCTGGGCTCTCATAGCCTGCTCTTGATGTATTTTCGAGCGCTGATTTCAAAAATGCAAATCTTTTTTTTTATAGAATGGTTTTCAAGAAAACCGTAAATAGCTAGTTTTTTGGCTGTATTTCGACTATTTTGTTCATAACTACATCAGATCTTATTTGATCTTTAAAAATGTTACACATTTCAATAGATTGTATCCTCTTTCTAACGGTGTGCCGTTTATGCGGATCGATTAAACCATTGAAATTTAATTTACCATTAAGCTTTAATCGAAGTTTTTGGAAAATTAATAATCCTTTTCACATTATTTTTCAATTTCAGCAGACTACTTTTAAAGAACACCCACGCATGTTTCTATCCGTACTACTCGTCAACCAATATTGACCGCCTTGTAACATCCGGCTATAGTCACACACCCTCGAAAGAAGAGTTGACAGCACAAAGGTAAATTGTATTAAACATAGAAAGCTTAATATAAAACTAAACCTTATAATGTTGTCCTAAGTATTTACTTTACAATGAACACTTTATTTGTACTATAGTATTGTATAACAAGAAAAACTTTTATACAAAACTAAACTTTCGACTGACCAATAAATTTGCCGAGTGGTCTAAGTCAATTTATTTGTAGTAAGTAGAGATCGGGTCGGAATCGGGCCGGTCCTGATTTTTGATGGATCGGGCGGAAGCGAGAAGATTTATAGGAAGTGGGGGCTGAATCAAACCTGCTTCTAAAATATTAGGTACGACCAGGATATTTTTGCGAGATTAGGAAATTTCCGCTCGTCTCGAAATCATTTGCTGGTCCCGAAGTTGCCCTCGGCTTCGACATTATTTTTTTAATTTTTAACATAGCAGCAAATATAATTTGCAAAGGAAAATTAACCGTTCCGTATTTTTTGTATGAATGACGATGCGAACATTATATTTTTAATGTAATGTCGTGCACTTAAATTTTCTAAGAAAATTTATCAATTAAAATTTAATTATAGTATATTTTGGGATAGATTATAATATGCTTCCATTTATGCAAATAGGTATTAAATAAATGAGCCAACTTTATCAAGATTTCAAAAACTATAAGACCTAGAGCCACAAAATTTGGTTTGCATGTCCCTGTATATCACACGCAGTTAAAGATATTTTGGACTTCAATGTGTTGTTTAATATTAAACATTGATCATTATCCAAATATGCATCACTATATTGAAACATGATTTTTATTTACACTATACAGCTTAACAAGTACTGGGCCATTTGGAGGAAGTTGTCAAGTCCATGGACCATTGCCACAACTAACGCAATCTAGTTCAGATGATTTGACAGTTGTCCCTGATTTGGATGTTGGAAATTCTGAAAATAAAAGCCCAATATTAAATAACCCGGCATTTTCTCACTCAAAATGTCCACCTAAAGTTCATCGCAGCTGTTTTTGTGTACGTTTTATAGCAGAGCATACAAAAATGCAGGAGGACTCTACTAAAGTAAGTTTGCTTTTTATGATTCTATAAAATATATTCAATAAACAATTTTTGACTTCCTGAAAGGTAAAAGAAGATTGGAAATATGTCGCGATGGTATTGGATAGACTCTTTCTATGGATATTTACATTAGCTGTTTTGGTGGGAACAGCTGGAATCATTTTGCAAGCACCAACTTTGTACGATGATCGAATTCCTATAATCGAGCAGAAAGATTTGGAGTTTTCAGGAACCTCAGCTGGACGCTGTAAACCTCCGCAATAACGATTTATTCCAATACAGTCTATTATATTTTAAAGTGACAATTTCAGTTTTTTTCCATATTTTAATACGTCTTTGGACTCTTTTTCAAAAACTTACTCATTTTGAAAAACAAACATAACATATATAATGCTGCCATCTTAATAATCTAACAAAATATTCTAGGCCCACAACGCTCTAAACCACGAATAAGTGATGGAAATACCTTATTTTTAAGAAGAGATTTATTATTAAATTATTATAATGAAAATATCAATTTAAATAGTCAGAAAATCTTAATATGGCAATGTTATTAGGATAATGGTTTAGTTTATAAGAAATATGCAACGCCCAAAACGAGTTAAAAATTATGTTATTAATTATGTAGGCACAATTCTCATATATGGAATTATAAACCAGTTAATAGCGCAAATTTAAAATAAAACAAAAATTAAATAACATTTTAATATAATGAGTATGTGGTATCGTTGGAAAATTGTGTTTGTGATGTAGTTGGCATTGTATTATGAAGTAGTAGTAGACGTTGCTGTCTTGACATTGTTATTTTTGTGCAGTGTTGCCTTGAATTCGATATTTTGAAGAACGGTCACAAGAATAAGAGTGACCAAAGTGAGCTATAGCTGAACACAGTCCCCAGGGTCGTTTTGTGTGGTTTTTGACAGTTGAGGTGTGATTGAGAAACACAAATTGAAGGACGCACAAGGGGAATTCGTTAACTAGCATAGTTTGCAAAGTTATAGATAAAAGCAACAATGAACCAGAATATTAACAACAATAATCTGATAATCGAGCAGAAAGATTTGGAGTTTTCAGGAACCTCGGCTGGACGCTGTAAAACTCCGCAATAACGATTTATTCCAATACAGTCTATTATATTTTAAAGTGACAATTTCAGTTTTTTTCCATATTTTAATACGTCTATGGACTCTTTTTTTTTAAAAACCTTACTCAATTTGAAAAACAAACATAACATATATAATGCTGCCATCTTAATAATCTAACAAAATATTCTTGGCCCACAACGCTCTAAACCACAAATAAGTAATGGAAATACCTTATTTTTAAGAAGAGATTTATTATTAAATTATTATAATGAAAATATCAATTTAAATAGTCAGAAAATCTTAATATGGCAATGTTATTAGGATAATGGTTTAGTTTATAAGAAATATGCAACGCCCAAAACGAGTTAAAAATTATGTTATTAATTATGTAGGCACAATTCTGATATATGGAATTATAAACCAGTTAATAGCGCAAATTTAAAATAAAACAAAAATTTAATTAAATTTTAACATCATGAGTATAAAAGGTTATACCGGTTGATCACCAAATGATGAACTCACATAGACCATAATTGGTACTTAGTGTTGCCCGATATAAGAGTCGTTGGGAATGTATTTGCTCCTGAAGAGTTTGAATGCATTTGGCAAATGCCAGTAGTGTGTTGGTAGAGTGTTTAGCCACTTCTTTTAGTGATGCGAGCCAATACGAGTTAAAATGTTTTGCTCTTTGTGATGTGAGTGCTGGGCAGCTGCATACAAGATTTTCCAGTGTTTCAGCAACTCCTGGAACCTTGCACTTTCGACAGATATAATCTGTATTTATGCCTAGTCTTTTGGCATGGACTGCCGTCAGGTAATGTCCCGTAAGTACTCCTACCATTAGTGTGCAGTCTTGCCTGGGAAGTTGCAGTAGAAAGTGAGTAAGCTTTTTGGTTCACGTCTTGCACATTATTTTGGAAATTCTGCAGCTGGCTGTGTTTTTCTCTCTTACATCTGCCCTGGCGGTTTTCCCTAGTTCACTGTACATAGACTGTATCGAGTTTTCTAGGCTTTCTGTGTTTTCGTGTGGTAGCCCGACTCATTCTTTGGCAAGACAGTCTGCCATTTCGTTACCGTCAATGCCGTCAATGGCTGGGAATCCAGTAGATGTGCATTGTTCTAGCAATGCTTAGTCATCCATTGCCATCCCTGCTTGCCAGGACATATCTGGAGTCGATAGCAGATGCCTGCAAAGATTTTATGGCCTCTTCATGATCCACGAAAATGTTTATACGTGTATGTGCTCGGTGAAGTTCTTGAGCTATTACCGCTGCTTTCCTTATTGCGAGAACTTACGCCTGGAATATGCTGCAGTAGTCAGGCAGTTTGTACCGCAGCCTTATTTCTGGCTCTGCACAGTACATCGCCGATCCGAAGTCGATTTTTGAACCGTCTGTAAATATGTGGATGGCTTCTAGTCCCTGCTACTTTGCATCTTTCTGCCAACCGAACTATGTCCAAAACCTTGTGGCATCAGTTGCATAGAGTCGTTGGGTTGTCTTCTGTGCAACTAGATATACTTGGATGTCCAGGGGCTGACGCACATTATTGTTTCTAGTGCCTTAGTTGGAGTGGACCTCAAAGCCCCCGACATACAGCCAAGTGCATGACGTTGGGTTCGTTCCATTAGCTTTAGGTATGTTGATTTCTCCATGGCCTGCCACCATACCAGGATTCCATAGAGGAGAATTGGTCGCACTACTGAAATGTAGATCCAATGCTTCAGTCGTGGTTAAAGACCCAAAGTTCTGCTTAGCATCTTTTGCGATGCATAGGGCGCGACTGTTGCTTTTTAACCCGTACTTCAACATTGAGTCAACATTGAGTCACCATGTCAGTTTGCTGTCCAAAACTACTCCTAGATATCTAGTCTGTTTCTTGGATATAAGTGGTATTCCGTTCAGTTTTGACGGGTTCCATTTCGGTACCTTGTATCTCTTGGTGAAGAGAATGAGGTCCGTCTTCTCCGCATTAATACTAAGTCCGGTTTCTGTAACGCATCTTAGTATTTTGTTTATGTTGAGTGTGGCCCATGCCTGAGCTGAGGGTCGATGGACATTTGCCCGTGATTATTAAGCTTATGTCGTCAGCATAGGCAGTTATTCTGGGGGCAAGAAATAATCCTAGTGCGTAGTCTTGGTGGTTCAGTGCTTTCTCAATGGTAGCTACTAAGGAATGAAGCGCTGTTTCCACCGATTTTCCTTTAGTGTATGCGTGTTGGTTAGGCTCCATAATAGGATTGGCACCTTTTTTGATATGAAGTTCCAGCAGTTTCTCTAGTGTTAATGAGGTGATGCTAATGGGGCTGTAGTCTTTTGGTTGCACGTGACTACATAATAGGATTGGCACCTTTTTTGATATGAAGTTCCAGCAGTTTCTCTAGTGTTAATGAGGTGATGCTAATGGGGCTGTAGTCTTTTGGTTGCACGTGACTACACTTGCCCGCTTCAGGCAGGAACACAACACGTGCTGTCCTCCAGGCCACAGGCACGTAGCCGCGCATTAGACATTTTACAAATATACGTTGAAGCCATGGAATAACCATATCTTTGGTCATCTGCAACATGGCCGGAAAGATCCCGTCCAATTTGTAGCTCGCAAAGGAGTCCACAGCCCACTGAATCTTCTTCGGGGTTATTAGGTCCACAAGTATACTTTGCAGTTCTCCGTGCTTGTGTTGAGAAGTTATTGTTTCTGTGACATCCGTACAGCCCGGGAAGTGTGCACCAAGAAGGACACATATAGCTTCGCGAATGTTTTCCGTCCATCTTCCGTCGTCTGTTTTAAGCTGACTCTGTATGGTTGGCTGGCTCGAGAGCATCTTCCGAAATCTCGCGGTGTTTGTGACCTTCTCTATGCCGGAGCAGAGGGTTCTCCATGCGTCTCTTTGGGCTTTTCGAACTTCTTTCTTGAAATTACGTATCCTGATCTTGTATTCGTCCCCGATAATCTCTTCTTCCGCTATTTTGCAAGCTTGAAGGTTTCCTGGATGTCTTTTCTTTGTTCCACCAAGGTGGCTTGGTGCTCTTTTTGCTTTTTGAGGGTTTGCATGAGTTATGGTATATAGACATCGGATGATCAGTGATCGTCTCCAGGGACCTATCTATATCTTCTTCTGATGAGGTTGGGGGTGGTGCGGATAGTTTTCTCTTAACTGTTTCTGCGAACTTCACCCAGTTTGTCTCACGGCTCCATGCTAATAGCAATGGCTCCTTGTGGAATTGTAATTGTTTAATAAGTCATTAGGTAAGAATAGATGACTTTCCTTACTAGGATGGCTGTTCTAATTCTACTTACTGTGGTCGGGTAGAAAGTGGTGTAGTTTGCTGACTTTAGCCCAGAAACCTAGTTACCCGACGCCATCTAAGGTTCCTGGACTAGAGCCACATCAGCGGACCCTTCCTCCAGGGTTAGAAGATGTTCCGCCGACGCTAGCTTGCTCTTATGCAAGTTGATCTGGATGACCTTTAGCTGCATGGCTGATTGCAACCTTCATCCTCAACGGCTCGAACGCTAGCGTCATTTCGCCATCATTAGTCCGTGGTGATAAGCTCCAATGGAAGTTTCCACCATAGCTTTTACGCCTAAGTCTTGCTCCAGCTCACCGGCCTCCAGTTGTTAGCGTCCTCCGGATGGCGCTTCTTGATGCGTAGGTATACACTGCCCATGCCCTACGCTATCTTCCCGAATATGGGGTATAGCAGGTCCTCGGCCTCCCTGCTGATTTGTAGGACCATGTGCTGGCCCTTGCTATCGGGCTTCGCAACATTGAAAACCTGCCAGTCGGCGGTTGGCACATCAGGGTCCTGCCACCTCAGAAGCCTGATCTTGGGGCACGACCCATGGGAACAGCACCTTCACCTTTGGCACGGAAGGAATACGCGATCTTTCCACTACCTCCTAAGCTAAGCACCCTCCCACGGGGCGGCCGTGGTAGCTACGATGTCGGTGACCCACTTCAAGGTAAGGTCATCCCGAAAACTTTGGATCTTACGATCAAGCGTGGTGGGTGCGGCATCGGGAGTCTCCATCTGTTTCATCATCGCGTCCAGCAGCTTGATCTCCACCACTCTCCACTGCTCTGTCGATCAAGACAACGACTAAATGTCGTCTCGCCACGTCGCTAGCTGACTCCTTTGGCTTTCTAGTTGGTCGGGGCCGTTTGCCAGTGGGCACTTTGACTCTGCCGGTTTCTGTTGAGCGCTGGCGTTTTGTGGACAGTCGCTCCTCCACTACGTTGGTATATTTATTCCCGGACGCCTTCATACTGGCCTTCAGAGCAAAATGTTTGGGACCCTCTTTGATCTTTTGTTCGGCCCACAGCAGCTTGCTCCTCTCCTCAGGTGAGGTCGCCGCCACTGCGGAGCCGAGCCCTGATCTTCAGAGCCGCCTTGTATTGGGCCTTCGCTTTCATACGAAACAGTTTCATTCGTTTGGGCCCGGCCTTACTAGAGGTTCCGGCACCCTCATGAATGGGAGATATCAGAATCTTTGCTTCGGCCTCCATCGTGATGCTTCCACCATGTGAATCGCAGTCCGAGTCTGTATCCACTACGGCAATGCCTTTTCACATTTTGACTTCATTTTTAGTGTTCGTCATTGTTGTTTTGGCAGTAGCGTTACAACCACCATGCCGTGCTCCCACCATGGCGGAGGTGTGACCGCTGGCAACACGCAGAGAGGATTGCTCCTCCCCGTGCCCGCCGGTGGTTGCAGTCACGCATTCTAGCGACATTCGGGCTGATATCCCAGCCCCGGTTGATTATTTTATTTTTTTCATTTTTTACGACCATATATGATTTTTCTGTTAGGGGAGTTTACCTTTAGCGATTTTAGCCTGCCGCCAGGCCCCTCGAACAATGGCTCAGGTCGCAATAACTCCGACTAGCCGAAGCTGCCTGAGAATACCGTGTCATTGCCTTAGCTAGACACTGCACTACCTTGTTATTAGGCGCGCAAGTGCCACTAGGTATTTCGCGTATACTCCAAGGTCAAATTCAGTGCCCATTGCCCAGCCGGCACCTGCGTGGGGGTATTTTCGAGGGATTTTGCCAGTATTACAAATGGGTATAAAAATTGAGCGTATAAAGTACATATAGATTTTTGACTTGTATTTTTATTTAGATTAAATATCTTATTGGGCTTAACCGCAAATCGATTATATCTTATTACCACAATTACGACTATTAGTATTGGAGATCTCGCCTTAATAATTCGTTTCGAGTTCCATTAACCCAATATACACAAAAATCTTCAAGACATATCTAAATTATAAGAGGACAAAAATATTTTTTCACACAACAACAAAACATATGATGATAATAATATCTCAAGTTAAACTTCCCTGGGGTGTTTTAAAATTACGCGGAAACTCCGGTTGCACCATCTGCACCATAGCGACAGCTTATATATTTTCGTATGTTTTCTACTGAAAATAAAAAGGCCAATGAAGCTGAACATAACAAGCGCCTTACGGCAATTGTATTAATTGTGGACACATATCTGTATTCTGATTTTGTATGCATTTTCATGTCCCCCTTTGTACGCTTGAGCCCTAACCCTATTAGAAGAAACTCCTTGAACTGGAGAAGAGCATTAGCTTTTTTCTGGCTTTTGGCGTGTGATTCGCAGTCAGAGTCTGTTTCGTCTAGAGAACTGCCACGCCACATCTTAGCACTCGTGTTGTTGTTAGCAGTAGCTTACAAATACCATTTGCTACTCAATCTTGGTAGAGTTTGTAGTGAACCGCTCGTGACTCACAAAGCTAGTGAAAGTTGAATTGGATGTCACTCGACTTATCCATTGTAAATACAGTTGTATTGGTTTTTGCGAAAATGTTGCGGATATCTATAGATTGTGTTCTACCGATATTTCTTTCACGATTGCACTCGCAAGTAATGCAAGTAGTAAGACGGATCGTTAACAGTAAATTAGTTATGACTGCATCTGATATTGCTACGGTTGTTGCTGCGGTTGTTGCTGCGGTTGTTCTTGTCGTTGTTGGAATTGTAGTTGTTAATAATGCAGTTTTAGGTGAGATGGCTGCAGGGTTAAAGCTGTGCAAATATTTATATGAAATTGGCATATGCCTCCTATTCCTATTTCATAAAAGAATTTGCCGATCATATAAAGAATATAGATCAGGATCAACATTCGAGTCGATATAGCGCTGTCCGTCCGTCCGTACGTCTGTCCGTATGAACGCAAAGTTCTCGAAGATTATAACACATAGTGACATCAAATTTGGTATGTTGGTTCCTGTATAGCATATGCAATTCAAGGTTATTTTAAATGTCCGAGATTCCCTCTCTTTAACGGAAATCGATAGAAGGTACAATTTTTTAATTAAGATATTGTTTTTCAACTTACTTAGTAACTGAGCTATCGTAGTTGGGATTACTACACTATAACATTCTTACTTGTTTTAATCAGAACTAGGCCATACTGCATGACCTTACTCCTGGCAGCAATAGCTTAGTGAAATGTCGATAGAAATTTTATCCGACAGAAAATATGTAGTTCTTAAGCATACATACATATTTCTTTATTCTTACCTACCGGAGTCAGTCCAATAAAAGATAGAATTTACTCGTAGTTTACAGATCGCCTTGGGAGTTTATCCTTCATACGGTCATCTCTTTGCATTGCTGGAGGCAGACCCCTTACTACCACGCCATATCCTATTTCAGTTAGTTTTGGAACAAAAGTACTGCCTTTCATTGAACAGTCGTTGAACGAAACTCGAAGTGTATATTAGTGCTGAACCACACACACTTGCAGGTTTTTATGACCCCTTTTATCAATTTTTAAAAAGACAAAATGTTAAATTTCAAAACAGACATTTTTTGTATTTATCGAATCTTTAAATAGTTACAAATTAATATGTATATTACTTATTAATTTACGCATTATTAACTATCATGCTGTGCTTGACTTTAAAAAAACGACAAAGAGATTTTGTGGTAATTAGTTATGCTGCTTAAACTTTGTATTTGCTTAAATTTCATATTGCAATTTCATATAAAATATTGCTTACATAAATACAATTTTGGCCAATAAAGTGAACTGATTTTTAAATATAATTTATAATTAAAAGTGTTTTAATAAGCACAAATTTGGATCAGTAAAAAAACTGGGTTGAAAATTTAAATATGGTAATGGGTTTGAAGTTCTTCTGGAAAACGCTGAAAGATACATGTCCCAAGTGTATAAGCCTTGCTTTTGTGCAATTTGTAGCCGTGAAGAAAGTTGCTTCTTCCATTTTGTACGACGATTCTGGAACCATGTCTTAATTTGTACTTCGGTCAGAGACAAGTTCATTGAAAGTTCAATACGCTTGCTAACACTTAAGTATTTATTCATCTTAAACTCATTTTCAAGAAGCTTTAATTGTTTAGCACTATAGGCCTGACGAGGCTTCCTATCAATCGTTTTATTTCTAAAACATTTTTCTATAAAATAGAATTTCAATAATTATTTTAATATTGTTAAGATATGTAAATAAAATAATCAGGTACCTTTCACATTGATTAAGTGATGCAACTGAGGTATCGTTGTTTTATTAAGGGGACTTTGCAAATGCGACATGGAAGGCTGAAATGTTAACACGAGAGGCCTTTCTATAATATCGACTGTACTTAACGCCATGCTTTGCATAAAAGGCAAATATTCGGAATGGGTATTTTTCCAACATGATCTCCTTTCAACTGAAAATATAAAAAAATAAATGTGATTAAAAAATTCGTTTTAAATTCTAATATTCTAATAAATAATAATTTCTATTTACATTGATATTCATCAATACCATACATCAATGGAAATTGAATACTAATATTTGTAATGCATGACTCAGGAAGAAAAAAGTTCTTAAAAAATTATCTACTTTCATAAAATGTTTTTTGAACGTTTAGTGTGATTTTTAGTTTATGTATTTGATGTGATATTCGTGCGAAATATTCAATGGCAAAACAAAGCTAATATAAATGCTAAAACAAAATGTTTATAACATAAATTTAATAGTTGGGAAGGTATTATTGTTGCTATTACGACACAACTAAGAGTGCTACAGTCGAGTATACCCGAACGAGACATCTTGTATGCAGTCCGCGATCCGCAAACACAAATTCTATAATATACATACATATATATGGAAGTCAAACAGTGCAAATCAGAATTTGAACATCATGGCCATGTTTGCTTGGCTGTGGCTGGTTCTGCATGTAAATGTATTTTCTTCATCAACTTCGGTATTTATTATAAGAAAGCTTTTATCGATTTGCGTGGTGAGGCGGAAGTATCGTAAATTTGATAAAACTTGATTGGTGTATGGTATACCTATGTACATATCAAATTGTCTCTGATCTAAGCGTTCGTTACAAGGTAAGATGTCGATCTGAAATTTGATAAAGTAATTTTTGATACCAAAATAAGAGTTAGTTTAAGTGTGTTTAAATTAACGGTCAAACTTGTCCAGTTTTAACCAAAGAAATTACATTTTCATCGAACAAAAAAATTATTATAAATGTGAAATCCATTTTTAATTATTAGAACTTTCTAATACAATTTTTGTAAAAACTTTTTTTAATTTGAAGTAATTGTAATTCTTTAAATTTAAAAATGAAATTTTTCACTCGTAAAAGTCAATAGCCAGATTTGCTTAACATAATATTCGCTTCATCAGATTGAAGAATATTTTAGCTAAGACATATTAATGCAAAACGCGACTTACAAATCTTTTCAACTGAAATAATTAGCCTATTTATATATATGGGCATTTCCACAGAATGGTCAACCACGACCGAAAACTGAAATGTTCATAAACAATCTATTTTTTTTGCATATAGTTTTACAAAAATGTATAAATTTTTACAAAAAAAAAAAATCAGCTATCTTCGGCACGCCGAAGCTATATACCCTTGCAATGGTCTAAGAAAATGTTGAAAGCCAACTTTGGTTTTGATATCTTAAAAAACAATAAAGTTTTTTAAACGAGCACTTTTCGACCGATTGTTCCTATAGGAGCTATAAGATATAGTGGTCTGATTGTGTTAATCGTAATTCTACAACGGCCGATTCTTTCTTGTTTTTATTACTTTTTACTAGTCTTATTGGCATATTTTCTGTATATTTATTTTATATGTACAACATAGGTTATGGTTGTATTTTTGCTATGTAATCTCTCAATTAATATATAATAAGAAGAGAGAAATGCATTGATGCCAAACTAAGATCGATTAAAGGACAATGGTTATTGATGCAACCGGTACTTAAGCTCATAAAAAAATTGAGACATTTCGAATTTCAATTAATTAAGAGAAAGCTACATTATTCCGCTATAATATAAAAGTAATCGCCTTACAATATTCTGTGCCATTTCACTGAACTTTGCGTTTTTCTATCGACTTCCTTTTTTCAAACGTTCGCGACTGCATGTTTTTTGCTAACATATTAAAAACTAAAAATCAAAAGAACCTAGTTTTTGCATCAAAGATAGACCTTGCAATGTGCCATCGAAACAAAAAAATTTGAGTTTTCCCCGTTTTTTTTTAATTTAAAAGCTTACAAACGTACGGTTCGCGACCGTGGAAATACCCATATATTATTTGCTTTGCAGAAAGTAGTTGAATAACACTAGTTAACAAAATTGAGATTTTTTTTGTGTTCTTTACCAAACCTACTTTTTCTGATACATGTCGGGTCTCAGATGACGAAAAACCACTTTAAAAATCACAATATCTCTTAGAGAACGTATCACAACTCGATAAGAGTGATAGTGCAGTTATCTAAAGAGTGCAATTGATAACACAGTTATGTATATAAGCAATTTGGCGCCAGAATAAAGCTCAGCTCGCTTGCAGATGGATCAATAGCCACGGTTGGCAACAGCAACTTATTTCATATCTGGAATAAGTAATAATTATTTAAGTACCCGAAAATATAGAAAAGTGCATAAAAATAAAAGTGAAAGTGCTTATACAGCCACGCGCAGGCGTGCAGTCCGGTTAGTGCTTTACGCACAATCGAAATATTCAGCTTTAACGGGAGTAAATAATTGGCGAACATATACTTTTTTTGGGCTATATAAGGAGAATTTCTCCAAAAGCTCGAACCTTTGGAGCCATCTGGAACCATTGAACTAAGATTTTTATGCTACGCCGGAAATTACCTTTTGACCCTGTGACCTTTGGAGTAGCGGTTTTGTAAAAACTAAGGTTATGAGATTTAGTGTGTTTAATATCGATCGTGTTTTCCGGAGTGATTTGCAACTGACTGATTGGCGACTCACCCCCAGGCCGAACGGTAGCAGCTAGAAATTTGTAGCAATAGCTTTCTATGAGGTCATAGGTGCGTACTATGGAAAAATTTAATTCAAAATATATTCGGTAATTGTAAAAATTGCATTTGAAAATGCCAATTTTCTATCAACCGCTATATACAAACTTTGCCAGTTGGTAAACAACATCAGCGTTGGCGCATGTGGTTGAGACGGCTCACACAATTATGAAGCCCGAGTTCAAGTCCACTTGTGGAACATGTAGATTTTTTTTTTAAATTATTCTTTTTTTTTTACTTAACAAGTTATACTTGGCAGCATTTTCTGACTTTAAAAAGCTATTGCAGATAACCTATGGAAAATGTAGAAGTCGGAGGTATGTCATTAGATGCGCTTGACATTTTCCTATATTATGCGGGGAGTCCATTCCAAATCAGATCCCCCAATCAGCAACAGCAGCCGATTAACTAAAAAAAGTGCCTATTTGGCATTCATTCCAAGTCTATTGCGTCGTCTTTGGTAAAAAGTGACGTACATACGCAGTCAGAGCCGAAAAGTTGCAGCCGTCTTGTCGTTACCTATGGCTCTCTATATCGTGGGTTGGCTCGACGACGCACAATATAGATCGCACGACAACAAATACATAACTAGTAAATAGCAATTATTTAAAATCTAGCATGGAAAACGAATTATTTTTTGTTTAAATTTATCGATTACCCCAGAATGCTTGTAATGCAATATTACATGCAAAGGTACACATAAATAAATGTATCTGTTGTTTTATTTTGTGAACATTGAAGAGAGCAGAAGATCTTATACATGTATACATACATACTACATTAATGTACAGCTGGGGCAACAATAATAGCACCAAAGCAGTTGTCAAACTTAATCTTACAAGAAAAACTATTCAGGTGAATAGTTCTCATCTATACAGTAATGCAATATAATATGGTGTTATATCCTTTCAATAAAATTATTTTTATCCGAATATTTTCAGTCGTTACATTTTTATAAGAAATTTTTGAGAGAAAACCTCAGATTAAGCGGCAACAATAATATCACCACCAATGGCTTGCATTTTTTAAATCAGCGCCCAAAAATACATCAAAAAAAGTATATAAGAGCCCAGTTCCCTCGATCAAAAAAGAATTTGTAAACAAGTGTTATTGATTTGTCAATTGCTTCGGCTGAGGAGGAAAGGTCCTTTTAAGTGTTCCAGGTAACTACACAAAAAGGGGGAAAAAAATGTAAGGATGCCAATAGTTATAGTTTGATTTGGGCATAAGGCTCTTTTTTTCAAATGTTTTACCAATTTCTCAATGGAATTGGCAATACAGATTATTTTATGAGAATATTCCATTATTATGCCGACTACCTGACATGTTTTGCCTTCATATTTCCTATTTTAGGCAGTACACGGACTTTAGCGACTTTTATTTTGAAACTACGATATGATAATTAATCAAAATACTTAGAATTTTACTATTCTTAACGAACTTTTGAGCTTACTGACAATTTGCTGAGGCTACAATGCTGGCCACATTCGCTGACGACGTCTGCGTCACATACAGGTCACCCTGTGAGCACGATGCAGCCGACGGTGTTCAGGTACACGGTTCAACATTTGCGCAATGGGCGAGACGCTGGAACATTGGCATTAACAGCGGCAAGTCCGCAAATGTATGCTTTATCCTCTGACGCAGAACGCCGCCTGCTGTAATTATTGAAAGGGTACCTGTCCAAAAGGCCAACTCGGCTAAATACCTTGGAGTCCTCCTGGATTACAGGCTAGCCTTTGCTAACCATGTGACTGCGATAAGGTCTCGCCAACAAGCTGCGGTGGCCAAGCCCTTTTCGCTTATCAGCCCACGCAGTAAGCTGCCGCTGTTAAACAAGATGGCTGTTTATAAGCAAGTGATTGCACCGATTTGGAGGTATGAGTGCCAAATTTGGGGGCTGACTTGCGACAGCCAGATCAAGAGAATTCAGGTGGCTCAAAATCGGATTACTAGACTTGTCACTAGCTATGAGTGGTACATGCGGAACACGGTCCTGCATAGGGACCTTAACTTGGCGACGGTCTTTGACCAAATAAACAACCACTTCAGCCGGTACAGCGAAAGACTTGTGCGCCATAGAAATCGTCTGCCAAATGACCTGACCAGAAGAGGACCACCGAGACGGCTCAACAGGCGTCAGCCGAGAGATCTCGTACTCCGTACTCCTAGGGCGTGAAGTACCAGACATTAAATCGTTATTGTTATTTATTATTGTTATTGATATTATTTATTTTGTTTACAACTGAGTAAGCTAACCCTAGCGGTTAGCCGGTGCGCCTAATAGCCTGAATTAATAGACAAACAAGGTCACAAAGGGCATACTTCCCCGTATGACAAAAAATTTAAAAAAAAAAATTTTGTGATCAAAAACAAGGTTTTCAACGCAAAATCAAAAATGATTTTATTATTGTTGCCCCTTGAGGTTCAGATTTTCTCTCAAAAATTCCTTATAAGAAAGTAACGACTTACAATTATTAACGAAAAATAATTTTTTTGGAAAGATATAACACAGTATTATCTTTTATTTAAGTATAGATGACAAACATTTTACCTATAATATATTTTTTTTAAGATTAAGCTCGACAACTGATTTCGGGTTGTTATTGTTGCCGCAACAATATGAATTTACATATATATATTGAATAACAATAATCTATTGTTTCACAGCTTCACAGTTTGTTTAGTGATCAACTTTTTGAAAAAAAATAGATATGGAACCGCCTTGGCTGCAGATGATAAAAAATTGGAATAACACACCTGGCTGCAGAGTCTCCAAAATGATGTGCAAAACTCGTAACAAAAAACCCACTCACTTCCTACTACAACTGTCGAGACGATACTGCAGACTAATGGTAGAAGTAGTGACTGGTCATTGCCTGGCAGCAGCTCACGCTAATAAACTAGGAATAACAACAGATGAAAGCTGCCGCAAATGTAAAGAGCAGGAGTTTCTAAAATCTTGGACCACCTGATTTACAGTTGTCCAGCACTAGCTCAACAATGATTCAAACATGTCCACGAGTATTGGTTCGCATCACTGGAAGAAGCGGCCAAGCATACTCCAAATGCGTTATTGTCATTTGTAAAGCGTATTAAAATACAAGAGGTTAGGAAGCTGTGTATTCTAACGATATTCAGCATCCGGCACCACTAAACACCAATTCTTGGTCTATGTGCAACCACCACGGTGGTTGACCAGTTCAACCCAACCTAACCTATTGATTATTGTTTTATGATCGTTTTTCAATAAATTTGGGAAAGTAGTTGTTTCTGCATAAATTGTAATGAATTGTATTTTAATTGATGATTATTAATATATTTATGTGAATATAAAATCAAATAGCCGGAAAGATTAGTTTGTGCGGCATTCCCGGTACTCTAAAGACCGAATATCGTAGGACATTTAATAATAAAATCGTCAATATTAACAAAAACAAATCTACCTATAAGATGTTGTCGATGACGAAATAGACTATATATCGATTTAATAGATTAATATCTTAAACGACACCAAATAAATGCAATGATAAATATATTTATTCCGACTTTTCGCCGAATTTTACAGTTAAAAAATCGTAAAAATACCGCTCAAGAAATCATCATTTTCTTAATTCAAAATTATATATTTGCAGAACTAGTGATTTATACGTAATAAAGTATATGTATAGATAATAGACCTTTTTATTTCGAATGGATCTGTATTTTGTCATCTTTTTTCGGAAATCGAACTACTATAAATCGTAAGGCGTTCTTGTTGTATAAGATATAATATCCTAAAAGAACCACAGAGAAAAGTATTACCGCCGATTACAGGGCTATCAGCTAAGATTCCTATAGAATTGTAAAATTGTTCAGCTGATTCGAACTGATTATTATTTTTTACAGAATTTTCACTTAAAGTTTGTTTATACGATCTAGTACAGTTTGTGTATTGCCGATTCATTTTCAGCGATTTTAGCTTGAGATGTTTAAAACTAGACTAAAGCCACAATATTTTGTATAATTTTTCCTTCCCATCAATTTATTCGAGCACATGTGTGAATTGTATACACTGACTCTTCTGACTCCACCCAGAAATTAGCACATTGGTTTCAAAGCAAATGAAAAATTTAAATACATTGAGACGTTATGTATGGTCAATTTAGTTGACCATCTACAACTCTTCGCTTAAACTTGACAGCGACCAATCGCTACAATACATACACTTATATTAATACCCTATACGCATTAAAAATGTGTAAAAGGGTGTCATAAATCACTGCAAATGTATTTAAGCAACAGATGAAGGAATATCCGAGCTTTTAAGGTACATTTACATATATTTTTGATTGGTATCAACATATATTCTTGATAAGTATCAACAGACGAGTTCATTGTAGCTTGTCCGTCTGTATGTCTACATCAACACACAAATCGAAGTACTATAAAAGACAGAATTTGGTAAGTAGGTTCCTGTATACCAAACGCAAATCAAGTTAATTTGAAATTTGTAAAATTTACATAAAAAGTTAATAATCGTTTTTGTTTTGTAAATATGATCTAGTGCATAGCTCTTACATTATCCGTGGCAGGCAGACGAACAGAACTAGATAGAGTATGTCAAAGTACTTTTGGCAACCATTGTATATATATACCTTATGATGACAAAGATGCTACTTCTGCCTGTTACATTAATGCACCGATTTATGACCCCCTTTATCAATTTTTAATGGGCACAGGGTGTAAAATATGGTATGTGAAGCAGAATATCCATTCTTATGCACAAATTATGTCTTCAAAATTCCAACTGTTTTTTTTTATTGGTTTTTAGATTTAAGTAGTGTTAATGACTTACTTATATTTAACAAACAATTTAAAGTTTCACTCCATTAATGGACATACTTATGTAAGCACATAGTATATACAAATATGACGGTGTACACACATTCGTACGAGTGTGAAATTAACTTAATACCTAAGAAAACCTAGCACGTAAATACATAGAGGTAAAATTAAAAGTCATTCCAAACGCGTTATTTTGTGTAATTTGGCAATTAGGTGTAATAAAATAACAAGTATATAAGAGCGCTAACATTCCTGTTATATGTAAGCAAAGTACACACATATACCCAGGCCCGTCTTAACGAATTAGCATGCGTTTGCTTAGGCCGTCGAGGGGTTAGGGACCGGAAGGCCTCGAGTCCTAGAGAAGCGTCAGCCCGATTGAGAAATTGGCAAGTGGCCTTGCGGAAACCTTAAGATCGCCCTGCATACACTGTAAATATATTTTACGTATATGCTTGTCCTGATTGACTAACTGTCCATAGTAGTTTCATTTTCTGGGGTATCGCAAAGATCTCTAGAGATTTTATTGTTTTTGTTGGAAAAAATTCTTTAGCTTTGAAACCACTAAAAGTTTTGTTTACGTGTTGAATATGTTGGAATTGTACAAGGTTTCATATCGTGTTAATTTATTTAAACTGATACCGAAGTTATAGAGCTAAATAGCTGTTAGCGCAGGCTTAGAGATTAGAATTTACAAATGGGTCTGTTGATGTAAGTAACTAGTTGCCGACAAGTCATCCGCCTAACGGACGACACTGACAGTTTGAATATAAATAAAATTCATTTTTCAAATTCCAAATGACGACGAGCCAGCTAGATTTCCACAATTTAAAATATATTAATTTTATTAAAAATTTATTCGGTAGTTAGTGAAAGTTGCATGTGTTTGTGTGTTTGCATTTATTTGCTGCCATACAAGATTGACCATGATTTAATGTATGTGTGTGAATAGATCATTAGCTTTTTATCTCTCTCGGCTTTAACATAGCCGCGTGCGACTTAAATAGTGATATTTCTTATTCAATTGCAAAAAATTTGGGATCCTCTGTGGGCTTTCTCTGGTAGCACCAGCGTTAACAATATAATTATCGATATCATAATGTTTTTTAATGTGTGTGAATGCTGTAGGACGATTGACTACATAAAAACAATGATCATTATTCTATTTACATCATGTGGCGGGCTGTACGTGGTTGGAGTAATTTTAAAAATTTGTATTTATAGTACTATCTTAATGTAATTGAGAGAATGTATGCTTATTTGTTTATGAGATCATTTTTTGTGTATGGATTAAAGCATAATTAAACCTGGTCTGTGTATTAAGAGAAGTATTATTTATTGTGCGATTTGACTCAAATGTGTGTATGGTTTTGATTATTCTACGATAATTTTCGCTTACCAGCTGGTGCTTTAAAACGTGAGAGAGTGAATGACAGACATAAAATCTCCGCAACTGAATTATCGATATTGCTCATGGATTTCCTTAATGGTTACGGGTAGTATTGCGATCAATTTAACTTTATTAAATAATTATGTTGCTTTTTGGTTAAAACTCTCGATTTACTATATAATAACAATAATTAATATTCTATTTATTATCAAGTTTTTTGCGAGTGGGCCGGTTAACATTTTTATTTATATTACAGTTTCAATGAATTTCAGTATCTACATATGTTTATTTGTGAACCGGGTGAGTTAGTGACATTGTTAGTTTGTTTTTGTTTTTATTTTTTTTTGAAGTGAAGTCGTTCAACGTGCAGTATGGGTATAAAGCCACACATATAGGTATATAAACCATATATCGGGTATAAACAAGAGAGGAATCTTATCGTAGGTCAAGGCACAGAAGTAGGACAGTCAGCGAGTTTGCAGCAGCGCTGCAATTTATTCCAAAGGCGGCTTGCGGTCGTCAGGATCTGGGAAAACAAAGTGGCCCAAAGTGCCCCTCTTGGTTTCTATCTGACTTTGACGCAAGTCGACTTTGAGTGCGTGCTTCCTCGAACTCCTTTTTGTTGCGTCGCTTTTACCATATTAAGCTTTTACCACGATCAAAAGGCATATAGGTATCTAAGCAGTCTCGTGAGTCATGTGCAAGCGTTAGGAGTCTAGATCGGGCTCGAGTTTGTTAATTTTTGTGACACACGGCTTTCGCTATTTCTTGGGAACAACAACCATTATTTCTTAGCTTGCGCCTATGGTAGGATGTGCGGCTGTGCTCATATTTTTATACTGCCTTTTGGTATTTTTCGGTCACAGGTACCGTTACTCTGTTGCTTGCACTGACACAGGGCTATGCCACGATTGAGAGAGACTAGGTTACGCCACGCGCATGACCGTTATGTTCCGTTATATTGCGTCGCAGTCTTGTGACGTCACATTTTACCAAAGGCAACGCAGTAGACTCACAGTGTATGCCAAATAGGCACTTTTTTTAGTTAATGGGCTGCTGCTGCTGATGGGGGGATCTGGTTTGGAAGGGACTCCCCGCAGAATATAGGAAAAAGTCAAGCGATTCTCATGGCATACTTCCGAATTCTACATTTTCCATATATTATCTACAATAGCTTACCAAAGTCAGAAATTGTTGAAAAATTTGTATCTTTTATGAAAAGTATCTCTATTTCAAAGTATATAGCGTATGATGTAACGGTCCGATATTGATCAAATTTGGTCAGCTAGTAAAGTACAGACTGAGGCATAACTGTAGTGAGTTTGGTTAAGATATATTGATTTTCATACAACAAACTCAGATTAGAACCGAAAATATATGATATAGTTATCCCATCTGATCCATTTTAGAATATGTACTATATTTATATGTAAAATGCATATGTGCTAAGTTTCATAAACATACTTTGTAAATTTATATACTTTTTCATACAAAGATACAAATGTTTTACCAATTTCTGACTTTAGGAAGCTATTGTAGGTGTTGTATGGAAAATGTAGAAGTCGGAGGTATGTCATTAGATGCGCTTGACATTTTCCTATATTATGCGGGGAGTCCATTCCAAATCAGATCCCCCAATCAGCAGCAGCAGCCGATTAACTAAAAAAAGTGCCTATTTGGCATTCATTCCAAGTCTATTGCGTCGTCTTTGGTAAAAAGTGACGTACATACGCAGTCAGAGCCGAAAAGTTGCAGCCGTCTTGTCGTTACATATGGCTCTCTATATCGTGGGGTTATGCAGCTGCATTCGAATTCGTCGGTCGCAGGTATCTTGCTTCTTGGCTATAGTTATTGTTGTTGTCTGGTTCTGTTGCGTCGTTGATCTGTTGTGCGTTGTTACGCTGTGCTTGTTTGGCTCGGCTCTCTTCTGTTCTCTTAACCTAACTCTCTCTCTTAAAGAATAACAAGCCCCGGTTAGATTTAGCTTAAGTGTAATCTTCGTGAGCGTTTATTTAGAAAACTTATTAACTAGCGTCAAAACTATAATTAATTATAAAAAATATTAATTAACATTAATAAATCCAATTATTCAACTTATGAATCTCAAACCTTAACATTAATAATACTAAGCCCAAAAAGATTAAAGAAAAAATGATAAGAAAATATGTGATGCGTCACATATTATTTGGATGACCGCTTTGGATGTGTTTGAAAGGCGGTTCTGCTATGTAGCTTCCTGATGACAACATTGTAGATTCTTTCTTACTTTCTACTTTACAATTCTCAAATAACATATTTTGTATTATTTACGGTGGTTTAGTTCGTTGATGACCATGACTGTCTCGACCGAATTTTTTTGTATAGTCGTCACTCCCGACTAAATATTGGTGGCGGCTAGAGTGGAGCTGGGTGTACCGATTCATCTTTAATGTGTGTATCTAGGCTATGATTTTATGGGTCCGGATAATCAGGAGCATCTACGCTAAGTTAAGGTATAAGTTGATTAGTAAAATTATACAAGTAAATAGGAAATAAATCCGTTAAGTGCGCTTACACGATTGATTTATTCATTACTAGTATATTTATTACAAATCTAGATAAATTATTTTTGTCGCTGATAAAGCCCCACAGAGACTAAGAAAACTCGCGGTACTGATAACAGCTGTGGTGGTTCCAGTTACCTTAACAATTACGCCCATGCACATTGATAGAATGAACTGGGCTAAAAAAACCATGCTGCTTATAATGGCAACATCTGTACCCAAACCACGCACTTCAGATCCAAATTTTGCACAGCCATTTCCGTCCACCTCAAACTGCAATTATTAAAAAATGAATTAAATTAATGCATTTAAGATTATATTTATTTTTGTTATGTCAAATAACACGTGCGTGTCATGTTTATAAGGTCAGAAGAAAAACTTAAATACTTTTTAAAGAAATGATCGAATGTTAATACAATGACCCACTCAGCAGTAACAAAAAAAAAACATGCGAAGACTTGTCTAGAGACAACGTTATTTTTGTTAGCGAATTCCTGTCCCTGCCCCCGTTTCACGTTTATAAGGTCAAACACAAATTTTCAGCTTATTGAAGCTGTTAGTTTTGTTTGGATAGTGCTGATATGCATAAATTACAAAATTAAATAAATAATTGCAATTTCTAAACTAATTAAAATTATTATTTAAACATTTATATAAATTGCTAACTCAGCAACTCTAATTCTATCGCACAGAAGCTACAAATATTATAGTAATTAAAAATTAAAACAAGAAAGCTATCTACAACTATCTTCGGCACGCCGAAGCTATATACCCTTGCTATGTGATATAGTGGTCCGATTTTGATAAAACTTAGTCGGATTTGTCAGATTATATCGATATGCCAAGTTTGGTTTTGATGACTTGAAAAACAATTTCTTGTACCGATCGTTCCTATGGCAGCTTAATATATTGTGATCCGATCGGGCCGATTTTCACATACACACTACATATGCATCCGTGCGAAGTTTCATCAAGATAGCCTAAAAATAAAGCCAAAAAGTAAGCAGAGAAACAGACGTACAGACGGATATGGCTATGTCGACTTAGCCCGTTGCACTGATCAAGAGGGTGGGAGAACGTTCAAGCATGAACATCTGTGCTTAATAAAATATGCACTTATCTCTAAGAAATTATCAAATGTATACTTATTCTAAGAAATTATCATTGTTTAAGGTTATTTATGATCCTTTTTATGGCTGCAGCGATATGAAGCGCAGCATGTAGGCCTAGTTTAAGGAACCCTGTATAATATATAAGACCTCAGATTTGTAGGAATAAAATCAGTTATTAACCAGAACTTAATCGAATCAGTGCGTTTGTATTAATGGATGGTTCAAAATAAACGGCAATGTGAGTAATCTATTGCGCTCCGCGGTCTTAGTTAAGACATTTGATCCTTCGAGCCGGATTTCTTGATTTACAACTAAGAAATCTGGTCCTTTGAACCTTTTAAGTAAAACGAAAACGTGTCAAAGTAGTCACCTGTTGGTGACGTCGAACAAGTTCGTAATATTTGGATCGTCGAGTCTGCCTTCGGAAGGCAGTTGACATCTGGTTTTCGAGAAAGCACTCGAAGAAATTTGTTGCCCGAGGTTCCTGCATCTGGGTGACGTTATCGTATAGAGCCTTGGTGGCGTACGATAGTTCCTGAGAGGAACAATTTTTGCATCGTCGAGTCTGCTTTTGGAAGGCGGTCGTTTATAATTAAAGTTAAATTATTAAAAAAAAGACATAAATCTAATGTTTAATATAACAAAAAAAAATATATATTTATATATATATATAATAAAAAATTAAATTAAATTAAGATTAAAAATAAAATAACATAAAAATGAGTAAATAAATAAGAAAATAAGTAAAATGAAAATTTGATTAATTTAAAGATAGGTAAAGAGAGACAAAGACAAGAAGTAAGAAAAAAATAAGGAAATTTTTAAAAAAGTTAGAGAGAAATCTCTGGCCCAATAGAAGAGATGTAATAGCCGGGCTGGCCAGATAAGCCTAACTCACATCTATTGTGGTCAGGGATTTCTTGTAAGATATAGGAAGAGATATGATTTTAAAGAGGGAAGAGAGTTCAGTTGCGAGTACGTGATATAATGAATTATAATTGACATATAAAGCGTGAAAAGTAATGTGCAAAGCATAATAAGTTGTATATATTGGGAGGGTGAGAGGAAAGTAATTTCTCGTTGTACGACGAGGAACAGAAAAATTTATACGACCTAAAATAAACAGAGAATCGATCTCACCAATAATTAATTTATGGAGAAAAACAACAGCAAGAGTTTTTCTACGATTAATTAAAGACGGAAGATTGAGAAGGAGAAGCCTACTGGAGTACGATGGTAAACGAAGGTTTGGATCCAAGTTTAAACCTCGTAAGACAAAAAGCAAAAATTGCTTCTGAACAGACTCAATCCGATCCTGGTTAATACTGTACTGCAATACATGCAAGAGCAATATTCCAAAATCGGACGAACAAGGGAGACATAAAGTAGCTTAGTGGTAAAAGTCATGAAATTCTTTCGACCATCGTTTAATAAATCCAATGGTCGAAATGTGTGAATTGAAGTTCAATTTGCAATCAAATAAAACTCCAAGGTCTTTTACGGTAGTTATACGTTGCAATGGAGAATTGGCAATCGTATAAGTGCCTAAATAGGGCCTAGTGCGATATAATGTCATAAACATACACTTAGATCAATTGAGCTGCAACTTATTGGTCAAGCACCAAAGTTGCATAACGTTCAAATCGTCTTGCAGACGACTATGAAATCTGTGTATGAAAATAAATGTTTTACATCATCTGCATACATAAGTATGTGAGACTGGGACAGAATGGTAGATAGATCATTAATAAATAGTGTAAAAAATAATGGTAATAATAATTTAAAATCAAATAAATAATAATGTGAGAGTGCGCCCTGAGGTGCATCCATGCGAAAACGGCGGCAAGAGCGCCTCGCACTGAAAATAAAATAAATATATATTACAAAAAAAAAAAACAATCATTAACAATAAAATACAGTCCACAAATTTATCTTCGTAATTAATAAAAAATAAAAAATTATAAATATGATTTTTGAAAGACCTATAGAATTAAATAAAAAAAACTGATAGGTGAAATGAATTACTTAACCAAAGTGAAGAGGACATAAGGAAAAATAATGTAGGAATGTTTGGAATAAAAAAAAAAGAGTTTTTGTTCCATTGGGAAGGAATTAAAAAAGATATCAATTATTTCAAGAGTAGATATTAAAGTAATATTGATTT
This sequence comes from Hirtodrosophila alboralis, assembly GCA_035043045.1. Lineage (NCBI taxonomy): Eukaryota > Metazoa > Arthropoda > Insecta > Diptera > Drosophilidae > Hirtodrosophila > Hirtodrosophila alboralis. Next base: position 168,572 of record JAWNNH010000147.1, on the reverse strand, counting down.
TGACTATGAAATAGGAATCCTAGAATTCAACGTACAAAATATAGTTCAAACACTTTCTGACAAAATGAAACTTGGTCAGGTAGATACAATTCTGAAATATGAGATTGGTAGAAATAAAATAGAGGACTCTTTCGAATCTACACGAACCCACCTGTTTTGGAAATTATAAAAAATTTGACCTTTTTTCGGAATTATTTACGGAGTTGGTTCAGTCAAGGGAGGATCTGAGTCGATCTCTAAAATTTAATTATTTAAAATCCGCTTTAAAAGGAGAGGCAAGATGTATGGTTTCGCATTTGCTAATGGGCTCCGCGGATAAATATAGTGCCGCTTGGGACTTACTAACCAAGAGGTATGAAAATGAACGGAAAAAATTTTCCAAACAAGTGAATCAAATAATAGAATTACCGATGCTTAATAACGATTAAGCAAAAAATATTAAAATTTTTATTGATGCAATCAATGAATCAATACATTTTATAAAAATAAAAGCATATTTACCAGAGGAGATAGATGTAATCTTTGCTCACATGATTATTCAAAAATTCAATAGAGAGGCGTTGCAATTATGTGAAAATCATGTAAAAAAAGCTAAAGAAATTTTAAAACTGTCCGATGTGATGGAATATTTAGAGTGGCGGTTGAGTGCTGTTCGTTCATTGAAGGACAAGGAGAAAAAACCAGCCAGAAAATTAAATAGTGATTTTTCTGGAAATTGCCCAATATGCAAAGTAGCAGGACATTATGCATCACAATGTTTTAAGTGTATGGGTATGGAACCCTGGGGAAAGAGTAGAAACAATAAAAATTGTACACTTATGAGGGCTAATACAAAAACTAGTGAAGTATCCTCAACAGAATCTAGTGTATCCAAATATAAACTCAATTTAGAGATACAAACAAGAAACCACGAGAAATAACCATTAAGACAATAGTTTTGATGATAGATGAGGAAATAATAGATGAAGAAACAAAAAAATGTGAGAAAAATTCCATTAAAACAACAAGAAGGAAAGCAAATGGAAAGTATATGGTAACTATTTAATTTAAAAAAGAAAAAGAATTAGGTTAACCCATACCACAAGCGATGGCTCGATTTTTTAATTTAGAAAAGAAGTTACAAGGCGGTATACAGCTTAAAGAAAGCTATTTAAATTTTTTAAATAAATACATGGACTTAGAGCATATGGTTAAGTCCAAAGTAAGAGAGAAATATTATTTACCTCATCAGGCAGTCTTAAGCGACTCTAGTCTCGCGAAAAAATTAAGAATAGTAATTGATGCTTCTGCAAAAGCTAAATATAGCAAAAACCGAAAAAAATATTAAGTGGGTTGGACAGAGAGTTCTAAAAGACTTCTCCAACATAAAAATACAATGGCATTTTATCCCGCCAGCAGGACCTCACTTCGGAGCTATTTGGGTGGCTGGGAGAGAGTCCGTAAATTATCATCTTAAAAGAGTGATAGAAGACAGCAATTTAACTTACGAAGAAATGTCAGCACTGTTATTTCAATTTGAAGCAGTGTTACATTCACGTCTAACATATATGTACATATGGTGAAGATATAGATGATAACGAAGTATTAACACGAAGGCAATTTCAGATTGGTAGACTAACGTTAGAAAGTATAAATTCAGAAGCGCAGCGAAAATTAGGCAGTATAGACAGATGGAAATTAATTCAAAGAAAGGGGAAGTAAAATTATAAAATGACTACATGTATACTTTACAACAACGAAATAAATGGAAAAAAGAATCACGAGAGCTACAGAAAGGGCAAATAGGTATATTGAAAGACGAAAACTGCCATCCAGCAAAGTAGCTTTTGTATAAAATTGAAGTTCATAACAAGGTTAGAATGGTAAAAGGAAAGCTACAAGAAGAAGTTACAACAAGGCCAATTACTAAAATATCCCCGCTTAATGGCAAACTAACAAATGATGAAAAAGAAAGAAATCAAGAAGATAACAATGATAAATAAAGCAGGTTAAACGGACTCAAAAAGTCACAGGCGTCCTACGCAACACCATCGAAAGGAGAAAGAGATAAATGGCTAACAAAAAAAATTAATGCACGTCTGCAATATATTTGGACCCAACTTAACAAGCTAAACCTTCATTATGTAACCGGTCATACTTCCTTAATTGTAATAGTTTTAATTATAATAATAATTATATATGTTATAAGAAAAATAAATGTAACTAGAAGCCTGAACATCTGTGCATTATAAAATATGCTCTTATCTCTAAGAAATTATCAATTGTATACTTATTCTAAGTAATTATCAGGGTTTCGTCAATGCAGTGCCAAATACACGATATAGAGACTCATAGGTACCGACAAGACGGCTGCAACTTTTCGGTTCTCACTACGCTCGTAAGTCACATTTTACAAACAACGCAATAGACTCAAAATGTATGAAAAAAAAGGAATTTTTAAAGTTAATCGACTGCTGCTGCTGATTGGGGGATCTGGTTTGGAAATCACTACCCGCATAATAAAGAAAAATGTTAAGCGCATCTAACGACATACCTCCGACTTCTACATTTTCCATTCGTTATCTGCAATAACTTGACAAAGTCAGGAAATGTTGCCAAATTTGAATAGTCTCTTCTAAACCAGATCCCCCTATCAGCAGCAGCCACCGATTAACTAAAAAAAGTGCCTATTTGGCCTACATTGTGAGACTATTGCGTCGTCTTTGAAAAAATGTGACGTCACCCGTTTGCGACGTAATATAACGGAACATAAATCTCGTGCGCGTGGCGTAACCTAGTCTCTCTCAATCTCCGAATAGTCTATCGATGCGTAGTCAAGACCTTTTCTTGCATACGGTTGCTTGCTCTCTAGAACAAGACTAATTCCATTGCGTACTCATTTGTTGATTGATGCGCGAAACTTGCGTTCGAGCCGCAGCCAAAACCAAAAAATATGGAAAGATACCAAGCAAATATCAATAAACGTTAAAATTTTGATTTTCTTTTACCGTAACGTTATCAAAAAATTAATTATTATTACAGCTTCACTGATGATAGGAAGTGCGTGAAATTTCAAATTTAAAAAAAGTTTAGTACAACAAAGTAAATATCATAAACTGGCGGGTCTTAATAAAAATATTTAATTTTATAGAAAATTTTAAAATTGTGTCACATAACCTCATTGCATATGCTCCTTTAGCATATACATATGTATGTATGCCTAGCCATCGATTTACTCGAATCATAGGTAAATTTTTTTTTGAAATACTCAATTTTTCTATTAAATTAAGTTTATGTTAATATTGAAGCCAAAAAATATGTTTTATTTGCGTTAAATAAATTTTTAAGGACGATCATTTCTTCAAAACAATACCATGGTAATTTATGACACTTAAAGTTTAATACAAAGTTTAGTAAAAACAATAAAGAAACGGCTATCTTCTGTACGCCGAAGCTATATACTCTTGCAATGGGCTCCTAAGAAAATTTTGAATGCCAACTTTGGTTTTTATATCTTAAAAAAACAATAAGGTTTTTCAAACGAGCACTTTTCGACCGTTTGTTCCTATAGGAGTTATAAGATATAGTGATCCGATTTTATTCAAACTTGTTCAGATTGTAAAAATTCTACATTGATATGTCAAGTTTGGTTTTGATATCTTGAAAAACAAAGAAGTTATTCATACGAGCACTTTTCAGCTGAATGTTACTATGGGAGCTACAAGATATAGTGGTCCGATTTTGTTCAAACTTGGATATATTAAAAAACCAAAAAGTTTTTCATTCAAGCACGTTTCATGAAAATTAAGTGTCTTCGATTGTTCCTATGGCAGCTGTATATAGTGATCCGATCGGGCTGATTTTGACATTCAAAATACATACATACTCAAGCTTCATCTGTGCTGAGTTTCATTAAAATAGTTCAAAGATAAAGCCAAAAACTTTGCATAGAAACAGACGGACAGACGGACATGGCTATATTGACTCAGCTCGTCGTCTTGACCAAGAATATATATACTTTATGGGGTCGGAGACATTTCCTTCTATGCATTACACATTTCGAGACAAAATTATAATACGCTTTTGCAAAGGTATAAAAAAACAGGGAAAAAGTTTTTAATTAAAATAGCCTTAAATTAACATTTTACAAATCATTCTACGAAACAGTTGTATACAAAATAGATTGCACACTTCGCAGAGTTTTGTGCACAATAGGCATTATATTTTAAATGAAATAGGAATTTCACATTAGACAGTATTTTGTTATATTAGGTTAATGATCGAAAAACTGCAAAATCGCATTGGATATAATGCATTTTGACGACGCTCTAAAATATGATTAGTTTGTTTTCTGTTTTAGGTCTACATATAAATTGACTCTCATATACTATAACATAACACTATGCAACAATTAAAAATAATTCTTGAACCTGAACTTTTCAGAGTCGATTTATATTGGTCGCGGATTCCGAAAATGAAATTCATAAAATATGTTGCTGGGACCGTTTTTGAGATAATCGTCTTTTCTAAAAGACGTTTATGTTTTTGAAAAGATGATAATATGGCCTTTCAACCTGTGATACATTTTAAAATTAGATTGTTCGTTATGAATGCATTGCGGATTGAAATGAAAATTTATAAACATACGCATTTTAAAAAGTTATTTTTTGTTAAATTTTTTTTTTTGAAAACTCAAACATTGGGTTTTTATATATCACTCTTTAGATCTATAGATTTACTAATTGTTTATACAATTGAAAAAATTTGTAAGTATCTGTCGTTAAATGTTGAAGTTATAAGCCCATAAGTCTTACACTCTTCTAAACATTTTGCAGACATTTCTTAAGTAAAAATGCTGATTAAATCTAAAAATTAAGTTAAAAATTAAAAATATTTCCAAAATTTAAGTACACACTTTTTTGGGATAAGGGTTCAGTTCGTTTCCTTTTGATGCATTTCTGTCGCCAAAAACAATTAAAAGTGTAAAAAACAATTAGGGTTAGGTTGGCCTAAGTGTTATAGCGTGGCCATTTATTAATAGATTTAAACAAAAGATACCTCGTTTGACGTGTTTGGACCCCAGGGCTCAGCTGACAGTTTTAAATTTATTTTTGAAATTTTGAAGACTTTTGAAATGTATATCCCCACATATCACAAAAAAATTAAAAATTTCCATTTTCAACTTCTTAGCCAATATCTTCTATATTTGTCGACAAACATTTACAAAAAAAAATTGTATTTATTTAAGAATAAGTAAAACTACAGAACCAAAGAGTGATACAAAAAACCAAAATTCTAATTTTTGGGAGAAAATTTCACAAAAGATAGCTTTTTAAAAATGGGCATATTTTTACGCAAAATTTCCATTTCAGTCCCTTAATAACTTCTGAACAAATGATCTTATTAAAGAATGTTGTCTGATGGGCTTAGGGCGAGTTAAGTACCTTTCTAAGCATATAAACATATTTAATTACCTCTTTTGGATTATTTCGAAAACGGGTTTTAAATGCTGTATTACTACAGTTGACGATTCTAATCTTTTGAAGATCAAAAAGAAAATTCAGGCGCCTAAAATGAAGGAGATTCATGCTGTAAGGAAGTCCACCGCTCCTTCAACTATATTGAAACAGCCTGCTCAACAACACCTTCAGAAATTGAAAACTTTTTTGGTAAAGCAACAAAATTTAAATGGCCCATTGGAGCATAAGTTGGATGGCATTTTTGATCGTTTCAACTTGATATGTCAATCGATTATTGAATTGCAAGAACAAGTCAACTCTCAAGCTCACTGAAGTAATGAGATTAACAATTGAAGGGAATCCCTAAATAATAGTTGGGAAATCATGTTCAATCAAATTTTAAAAAATTTGGAGTCCACCGTGCTATTTATTTGTCAATCCAGGTTGATGGAGTCTGCCCATGTTAGTCATTCATCATCCTGATTCCTTGGTGCATAGGTATCTGAAACGCGGACAGGCTTTCTAAACGTCGCCTGGAGCTCGTTTCGTGGTTGCAGGAGGAACAGGTGGACGTAATGTTAATTTCGGAATCTCATTTCAATAACAGATTTTATCTGAAAATCTTAGAATATTCCATGTATGCGGCTAATCACCCAGATGACATATTTTGTGGAGAGGATGTTGTCTTAATCGAAGGTTCAAGATTTGTAATTGGAGGCGACTGGAATACCAAACATAAGCCTTGGGGAGCTGAAAGACAGTGTTTTAAAGAAAGAAGGCTTGAAATGTTTGTGCTACTGGAGCGCCCACTAGATGTCCTTATAATGAAAGGACTAAACATAGTCGACTTGATTTTGTTATATATGGAGACATTCAAGCAAATCATGTTCATTAGCAGTAGAGTTGCTTTAAGCTCCGATCACCTGTCATTGTTACTTATTTTGGAATATGATACCATGCTCAGAAAATGCAGGAAACTTCATCTTAATCGTACATTGGTTGCAAATCGCAACATTCTTGGCACAGAAGACATTGATTCTTCCGTTGAAGATTTAAATGATTGTCTTAAAGAAGCTGCTATTCAGGCCGCATATTCATCTTGCGATAACTATATTTTTAGCTCTAATCATCTTTCTGACGAAGCTCTAAAATATTTCCGTGCAAAGAGACGTTTTCGCAGAAGATCAGAAGTACAAGTTCTAGTGATAGCTTCTGAAATAAGCGTGCAGCCTGTCTCCTGAGAGAATAAAACAAGATCGAACTGATTATTTTGAGGATCTTATCGCTAATGCTGATCTGAATAAGCCAGGCGACTATAATCTTTGGAAATTTACAAATGGAGTCAAGCGACAGCCTAATAAGCAAGGTCCCAGTAGTTGGTGTATTTCCGCAAAGGAAAAAACAAAAAGGTTGAGTCGGAATTAAATATTGTGGATACTCCTTGCTCTCCGTTATTAAGCATACCATATTTATCCGTTATAGAAATTTCTTTTGAGATTAAAAGTCTTAAAAATTAAAAATCCCCTGGATATGATGGAATTGATGGGCGTGTAGCGAAAGCTATTCCTGCCAACGGCATTTTGCTTTTGCAAAATATTTTCAATGCCATTTTGAAATTTGTATATTTCCCTCCTGTATGGAAAAATGTCGTAATTGTATTGAAGCCTGGAGAGCCACCGCATCGACCTGATAGCTTTAGGTCAATAAGTCTTTTGTCAACTTTTGCGAGAAACTTCTTAATCGACTAAGAATGGAGCTATACCATATTCTCAAAAGCTTTGATAAAAAGCAGTATTGTGCGGCAATCTTTTTTGATGTTAAACAGACGTTTTACAGAGTTTGGTATAATGGAATCCTTGTTAAGTTAAGATCATCGGTGTCAGAGCCCTTATTTTTGCTGATAAAGTCCTGGCTGTGAACGGGGAATCAGTAGTGCTCGGGCAGTCAGAGCAGGGGTGCCTCAAGGGAGTGCTTTGAGTCCCACTTTTTATAGCATCTTCACTAGTATCATTCCTAAGCCGAGAAATGAATGTAATGCCCTGCTTGCAACGCAAACTGACTTGAATCTACCAGTTAATGATAGAATTGAGATTGGGAGTGATCCAATTCCGTAAGGCCTTCTACTGAAGATTGAGTTATTGAACATAATTGATCCGCATCACCGTCAATGAACAGAATGGAGGTTTATGTTATTTTACAATAATTACCTCTATAATTATTTATGTTTCAATTTAAAAAAAATAAAATATATCAATATTTGTTTTAATATTATAGTTTATACTTACTGTGCCAATTGAATGATAATGAGCTACCAGCAAAAATGGCATTGTAAAAAGTGTAGAGTACATGACGCCTGCAGTCCAACTAAAAATAATGACACTAAATTTAGCGCGGGTAAGTGCCATTAATGTCATGCCAGTACAATAGAACAGTAGTCCTCCAACATATACATTTTTCGCCCTAAAAAAAATTAAATTGTTTTTAAACTCATAATATGAATTTTATCCCACATGCATATTATGTAGTATATAAGAATATAGACTTTAATAATATAATATATATTTTAATAATAACATTAAACTTATGAAGAACTTGTAACACACGCTTTTTTTACAAGAATGAGCGACACTCAAACAAATGATTGTGGTCTCTACAATATCGAGCTCTCATACTGTAAAATAAAAATCGAGTGTACTCATAATTTCGCACTTAAACGGAGACTGTTGTACCATGACTGTGGAGCTTAATATAAAAGCATTCATTGCTCTGGATATAACAAATTGGGAAACTACCTGTGGCCCAACCCAAGCAGGGATCGAGTAAAAGCCGACGTAATAGTTACTCGAATCTGGAGAACTGATTGCAAGTGTATGGGGGTTGGTACGTTGCGAGAGCTGCTGCCGGGAAACACATGATCATGGGCATTGTTCCTTATGGCTAGTACTATTGGCAGATGTTTAAAATTAGAGGTGAATCGGGTATCAAGTCTACGTGGAAGCGGATCTGGCAAGAAGAAAACCAGTATGACGATGCTGATGTCATCTATTCCAGGTCAGTTTTGCAATCTTGGATCGTGCTCAAAAGATTAAAGAATAGCAATGGGCCCCAAAAAAGACTGGAAGGACAAAAGAGACAATTAACGGTATCGAAAGATCATACGTTGGCAGCAGAAAGAGTTCTGTGAAGGAGGGACTTAAGACTGGAAATCAATAGTCGTGGTACAGGAAACCGGTTTTGTTGAACTTGTCTTGTGTTGTGAGATTTGTAAGAAATTAAAGACGGAATAGTTAAAACACGCTGAACGAATGCTAACAAGGTAAGTGTTGCAACCATGTACCATGCACGAAGGGTGGTTATTCAATGTTAGAAGTTTTGCACGACATGTTCTCTAACTGGTCGGTGTTCCTGACAAGAGTTACACCGCCGCCTCAACAGTAATTTTTGAGGGAAATGACTTGGAACCCTATTCTAAGGTTTTAGGCACATATTATTAAGGCAACATTAAGTATCAAAAGCAGTGGATGGATAAACGGCAAAGCTGGCTCCGAAATATGACGATCCCCATAGAGTTATCACTAAAATTTGGGAGCGCTAATCAAGATTCGCCCATAAAAGACCGAGATGAGATTAATTTCATTGTTTTCATAGACGATGTCTCAGTCTCAAAAAGGTGGAATATGCTGGTGGAGATTACCTAGACCAACCCGGATGCAGTTAAATAACTTACCGACTAAATAAATAAATTGGTTTTTGTTATTTGCTGAATTAAAAACTTTAATTTATAACGACATTCAGAACAAAGTAAAAAAATTTACTTACCTAAATCGTTGGATGAGTTTGTCAATAACAAGAGAGTAACAGGCGCAGGACAGTGAATACATCGCCATGCCCCAGCATCCAAAACGAACACCCTCTTCGTATTTTCGCTGAGAAATTGTTCCTTCCCTTGCTCTTGGATCACCATTAAATACAGCTTCACCCACAAAGTCCGTAAAATAAAGCGAGTAGCACACATGCGCCATCCAGCAAAATAGATTCGTGAGACATAGAATGCGCAAGGAGTATGGCATGTACACAATAGAACGCAAATAATGCGATAGTGACTGTATTTCTACGTTGTTCTGAGATTTCGAAGATTCGTCTTCAGGCTCAGTAGAATGTATCAAAGTTTCCTGGTTCTCAGTGAATGAAGTTTCAACAATAGTCTCCTTTATTAGAGTAGGTGCCATGGACATGAAAAAATAATATTTAATTTCGAATTGTATCAATTAATTCCTACTTTTTGGGTTAAAATATAAATGTATATTTCTATAATCAATAAATAATAAAATAGATATTGTATATATATATATATATATATATATATATATATATATATACATTTTTGTATGTTACTCATTTCGTGGCATATATATATACATATATGCCACGAAATGAGTAACATACAAAAATGTATATTGGACGACGATCTGAGACGATGTAACCATGTAAGTCCGTACGTTTCTAGACAAACTTAGTCAGTTTCTTAGTTGTTGCGCTTTTTTAAATCACTATATACACTAAAACTAAACGATCGATCTAAAACTGAATTTTTTTTAGATGTCTATTGCAGAGGCATGTATATAGCTTCGGCAAGTCGAACAGGCAGAAACAGGCCTAATGCGTCCAACACTCCCTGTACGTTACGCGATGGGGAATCACTTACAACATAAGCTGAGCACGACGTATTTAAGAATCGTGTAAAGTATCAAAAAATGAACACTGGAAAAATTATTAAAACGAAACAACTACAATAAAGCTCGGTATGGAGAGTTTTGAAAATAAATTTATATTTTGCTTTGTACACGGCTCTGCTTCTTACTTTTTCCATTGATCAGTTCCGCCTCAGCCGCCTAGTCGTAAATTTAATTTTTATTATTTATAATTTATTTATAATTTATTTACATTTGAAATTGAATATCCGGTAAGTTTATGTTTACATTTAGTTTGATCGTAACACATAATTAATATAAGCAAGCATCCCTTGCATTTGTGGCATTCGGATATCTTTACGTATTTTACGTGACAAAATGCAAAGAAGCGAAGGAAAAAATTAAATGTTTGTATGCTATGAAAAATATATGGAAAGCCTTCGATTATTACTTTATTTAGTTTAAACGTTGTTGAATCTTTGATCATAAATTAAGAGCGAACAAAATTTAGGAACGACAAGAAAGTGAAGTTATTTTGCTTATTATGTGCGACATAGTATTTAATACAATCCTTTTAATATAATCTTTAGTAATAGTACTAAATATTTAAAAGTTTTTCTTTGAATAATTAGATATTTGTTTTTCTTTGACCAAAGTAATGGAACGTAATGCGACATTTGTTTCCACTATGATGTAGCCAACAAAGAAAAAATCGAATATTTTGCAAAAGTGGGGATTAATTTCTCCACATACAGGGGTGATACGAAAACCTCTTCCAACCGAATTCCCACCGAAAACCAATTCGTTAGTGTCACAGAAACCTCTGTGATTCAATGATTTCAAAATCTCTACTGTTTTAACTAGAGATTTGTGTAAATAAAATTAGTGTAAAAAGTTAAAACAATAATATTTATTCTATCTATCTGCATTTTAATTTTTCTAAATTTAATTTATTTTAATTCATAATTTCTTATCTTACAAATCTCTAGTAAAATCTCTTGTTAACGCTGTTAGCAGCTGAAACAAAAAATCAATAGCGATGCCAACTTGTTTGCAATTGAAAATTCGATGTTTTATTGTAATAAACGACACTGAAAAATATACTTTATAAGTGTTATTTTAATGGAGAAAAAATATTAAACGCGGTCTTCTAAGATTTTATGTCAATTCATTGCGTTTTAATTGTATATTATGTTATATATTATGTTAATTTGGTGCGCGCAAAAATTACTCAGAAGAGCCTGCTTATGAATAAATGAGCATTCACGCATTCTGACACCACAGGGTTGTCATACGTATCCTTAAATTTGGTGGGCAAACAATTATAAAATTTTTAAATTTATATTGTGTTAAATTAATCAATATTTAGTTCCATTTAAATTTTGATTTTAAAAACAAATTAATAAAATTTAATTTTGGTTTGTTAGTTTGTGTCGGATAATAAACGGCATTCGTTCGCGATCCGCTAATAAAGATAGTCATTTAAATTAATCGAAAATCACAACTTCTTAATGTATATATATATATAATCTATTTATATTTTTACTTAAATTTTAATATTTTTATTAGCTCACCTTTTCGTCATTTTTATACTCAACATCATTATTAATAGTACCGTAATTTGTAGAGGGGTTGTCCAGCTGCAATTTTTCTTCGGAGCTCGCTTTACATTTTGTACTTAATAACGCCCAAAGGGGAATTTCAGTAAAGCTTGTTATTGTAAAAGTCACACAGACAATAAAAATGAATGTTATTATAGTAAAAACGGCCTTGACATGTCCCCCTAAGCGTCTACCTGCACGTACATTGTAAATATAAATTGTATAAAAGTTAGTGTCAACTTACCAATATCAGTTTCATCCCAGTTTAAGCCTCCCATTGAATAACCGAAGAAGCCTCCTAACCCAGCCATTATGGTAAATGTAGACAGACCTTTAGCATGATCTTCTGGAAGGCACACATCCAAAAGGTATGCCCTGGAGGGACTTTGACAAGCATCTGCATCAAAGTCAAGTAGTACAGTACCCAGCACAGTAAAAAATATTCCCCACGGATGTGAAGTTTTGGAATAGGCTTCGCTTTCTGAGTTTAAGGCCGTCGCTCTATACGGCATTTTGTTAATCATGTTATAAGTAATATTGTATGTAGTATTCATGGCAGCAGCTTGCAAATGTGGATCCACATCACCAAACCAATACCCCAAGTTTTCCCCATTTGGTACCAAAATCAAGCCTAAATACGCATCAGGTTTAAAAAATGTTTTTAAATAAATATTTTTTTTTTTATGGACATTATTATAATTACCAAGAAACACTCCTATAGACAAAAGAATTATAAATGGCCGTCGTCTTCCCATATTTAACTTGCAGCGATCCGAAAAAGAGCCCAAAATAGGGCACAGGAAAAATCCGACTAGTGGTGATAACGCCCAAACCAATGTCATATGTTGATGCTCCACTCCAATTTTAAGCAAAGTTGGCGACACAAATGCTGTTTCCGCCGCGTAAGAAAACTCAATGCCCATCACTGCAGCGGATATTCGGACAAGTTCCGCACGTGTTTTGTATCTATACACGGTATAAAATAATAGTTTAAATTTATAGCCCATTTCGATTATAGTATATTTTAGAACAATTCAAAACATGTATGCAGATGACGAATAAATTCTTTTACACTAACCTCCTTCGTTATTGCGTGCAAGATGATTTGAATGATTTGATGATTTTGAGTATGATCGTGCAGGCTCGATCACCAACCATTAAATTTTGTTCAAAATCCAATCCGAGCGCTTAGCAACAACATCACCGTTCGAGTTGCATGCTCGAAACCAAACGAATTCGATCAGTTCACATGATTGTTTTTATCAATGATCTGATGCTGATCGGTTGCTTCGTGCCGAAGGTGATCGTGATCGAAACTGATAGTGATCGAAGTCAGCAATGATCGAAGGTAATTTTTTATATCATTTCTTTTATTAAGTGTCAAAATCCATACTTCCATAAATAGTATCTTTAAAACACAGATAAATCAATAGAATGAAATAAATAGATAGAATAGAATAGACGACCTGTCTGCCAATTCGCTCATCCAGTGTATGCAGATACAGATCACGGTAAAGGGTGGATCCGCGCACATACCACGGGAAATTTGTTATTTGACGCATAATTCGACTTTGTAACTCTTGTACGCGTTTATAAATAGATTTGGCAGATATTACTCAAATCTGCATACCGAATAACAAGATCGGGGGTATACAATTCACTTAAACTGCTCATTTGGCTCATAGCGACATGGTGCTTCTTCTGTTGATCAGCCACTTCAATTGTTGCAGTCTTTGGCAGTGGTGGCCAAAAGTAAGACGTTTGTCAAGAGTGATGCCAAGATACTTCGCTTGTAATGGCTGGTCCAGGGTTACGCCTTCGAACTGAATGGGTGGGGTGTTGTCGAAGTGTGTTTTCAGGGTGAATCAGGGATTGGTGGTCTTCTGGGGATTGATCTTTAAAATCCATCTCTTGCACCAAGCTGCCAATAAGTTAAGGTACTCCTGGAGTCCATCTGCTGTACGGCATTTGGAGCTGTAGAGTGCATAGGAAGCAAGAGCCTTCCTGGGAACCTTTATATAGTGTTCGCTAGGACAGGGTAGATCTGCCGTATATATCGAATAAAGCAGCGGGCCAAGGATACTGCCCTGTGGAACTCCAGATGTCATAAGACAATGTGTCGAATAGGTGTTCCTGATTCTGACCATGAACCCACGTTTGTATGGTGCTGGGAAGAGCTGTTTATTAACGATCATATGCTTGCTGCATATGAATAAAGACTGCACTGCACTATTCTAAATCATCAAAGGCCTGAAGGATGTGATTTTCCAATATATGGGCCTGATCCACAATTCCGAGTCCTCCTGAAAGCCAAAACTGGTGGTCTGGCAAAATACGGCATTCATTGATAACATTCTGAAGGCTATTGGCAACGAGTCTCTCTCATACTTTTGAAAGGAAAGATAAGAGACTTATTGTTGGATTCGGCTCATGGTCATTTTCTGGTTTTCCAGGCTTATGTACCATCAGCATTGCTGCCATCTTCCACTGCTTAGGAAAGAACTACCCCCTTAAAATTGCATTAAAAATTAGCGCTAAATAGAGAGTCGCGCGAGTAGGCAGGGCTTTCAATGTAGCATTGCACACCCTGTCAATGTTTGGAGCCTACTTTCTCGGTAGGAACTTGATGACGTCAACAATCTTCTCAACCCCGGCTAGTTTAATGGGCAAGAACATTTGTAAAAGGGTCTGTAGGTTATCATAAGTCTTCCTGTACTGCTTCACCGAGGCAAAATGGTAATGAGTGAACCTGACCTCTAAATAATGTGTACACGAATTGACCTGTTTTTCTTCGTTTCTACCAATAGCACCGATGGGACACCTGATAGGAATCTCACTAAGAGAATATCCAGCATCCACCGTATAATCCATAGAAGCCAGCTTCTGTTCAAAGAAGTTGCATCGAATTTCCCTTGACACATCTCTTAGTTGTTTAGCAAGCCGGTTCCAAAATATTCATTCCCACTGGTCTTGAGATCAAATTGCACGTTTTCGAAGTCTTCTTTTCTGTGTCAATATCTCTTTGGCTCCTCTTGTTAGTACAATACTATAAGTGCTGCCTATCGGAGGATGAGGAGGCGTTGAAGCAGCATAAAGCAATCTCAATATCTTCCCCAAAATTTAGCTTAACGTTAAGCTGAATCGATCTTTGCAAATGTTGCCTTAAGACGAGCAGGTCAGTGTGCTTAGTGACCAGGCAAAGGCTTGAATTGGCATTAATAACATCTGTGTCAATACTGATGATTAGGGTGAGATGATCAGAGTCCAGATCCCAACTCTGAGTTATTTTTGCGCGATATTTCGGTATTCTATGATGTATTGCAAAGGCTATGCTGGTAGACGTGTAATTAAGCACATATGGGTACCTGGTGATCCAGTCACAAGGATCTTAGCGCCGGTCCCAGAGATAGGTTCTGCAAGCTCTCGCCCCCTTGGTGAATTGTAAATGTCTCCCCAAAGTTAATATCGGGCCAGTCAGTCACCATCAACCAAATACCTTTGGTCGCAAGCTCGGAGTAAATCAGTGAAGTGTCTTTCCTCAATCCTGTCTCTGGAATGGCAGTAAATGGCGCTGAACCCCGCATCACCCATTCTAGTTACTGATGATATTTGTATACTGCGTGACTCAAAGAGAGGTCGTCACCATTACCGCAGCCCCGCGAACACTGTTATTTTTACGCGATGGCTTGAAAGCGGGTTAGACGGCATATCCAAAAATGTTTATAGCTTTTCATGTCAACGCCGTTGTTGTGTGCGAAGAGCTCAACTTTTTTACTTTTCCTGAAATGCCGTTGACATTCCAGATAAAAACCTTTAAAGAGTTCATTGTGCGGAAGAAACGTTGCTTAGAAACTGGAGATTAGAAACATTTTCAAATAAGAAACATCCCCGGCCCATTGTTTAATCATGTTGGCCATTTCAAACACTATTTTTTCAAGCTTTTAAGGCGTTGGTTGGCTTGACTGTTTACTTCTGCTGTTCTTACTGCTGTTGCTCAACCACATAAGAAACAGCTGTTGCTGCTGTTGTTGGATATACTGTTACCATTTCTGAAATTGTTGTTCCTTTTCTTGCAACAGTTCCCAAACTTCATAAGAATTCTGTTGATGATTATTCAATCCTTGTTGCTGAGATTTCTGACAGGCTTGATGAATAAGAAGACTTTGCTGAGTAGGTCCATCATTGCAAGGTATTGCATTTAAATTTCCGTTTACTACTGCAGTATAGGAGGCACCTATACATACAGAGGTTGAACAATATTTCGCTATTGTTGTTGAGTTGTTGCTGTATATCTATTAGTCCACTGGTGGTGACCAGACGGCAAGTTAGGAAACTGCTGCTGCACTCTAGGAAGTGTGGTTGGATAAGCATAAGCTACTTTAGTATTTAAGGAGGCGTGACTCGCCCTATTTGAATAATTTGCCTTCCGTGCAGGCTCCATAGATCGGCGAAGAAACTGATACCATTGGCATCCTTTATAACTGGCCATATGGCTTCCAGAACAGTGAAAGCAGGTAGGCTCAGCATCTAAGGGACGTATGCATTCTGTGGTTTGATGATTTTTGCCACATCTAGCACAATATTCAACTGTCAATCTTCATCAATATTCATTGGGACTTCCTTATCCTCATCATCATCACTTTGGAGCTCTTTGTCAAGAAGAGCAAATCTATTACTAGTGTTTGGCTGTTGGATTGTAGTGAAGGTCGAGCACAGAACCCGGCCATCACTTACTTGTTTCGAGTTAGAAGTGGGTGACAAAGAATCTTTTTTCCTTTTGCCCGATCGCCGTTTTTTGAGCATCCAGCAATCATCACCAGCATTTTTTACTTTAGAGACATCTAGATGCAGTTGCAATGGTGTAGGTGATAGTAGCACTAGTGAATATTGCTGAATATATGAATGTTTTTATTATTTTATTATTTATTTATTTATTTATTTATTTGGTTCAATCTACATAAAAGCAAATTAGCATCGGCAGAGCTCCTTCTAGCCCTGGAGCAAGGGCTCGCCGATGTGGCTTTAGTTCAGGAGCCTTGGTTGGCAGCGGGCAACAAGGTTTCTGGGCTTAAGTCAGCTAATTACAACGTGTTCCACGCAATGGCAGTAAGTAGGGCTAGGACAGCTATCCTTGTAAGGAAAGGCATCTATGCTTATTTAATGTCTAATTACAGCTCAGATGATCTTACTGTCGTGGCGCTAGAGGGCAATAAGGACGAGCCCACACTCATTGCATCCTGCTACACGGCGCACGACAGGGAAGCACCACCCGAAGAAATTGAGAGACTGGTCGCGGAGGCAAGCCTTAAGAAGCAGCCGCTTGTTGTCGGGACGGACGCCAACGCACATCACACAGTGTGGGGCTGTCCAGACATCAATAATAGAGGTGAGTCTCTCCTAACGTTCATACTACGCTATAATTTAAGAATAGAAAATATTGGTGAAGAGCCTACTTACGTGGGTCCTACTTCATCTAATATCTTAGATTTAACACTCGTAGCAGGGATCAGTACCATGGTAACGGAATGGAGGGTCCTTGAGAGACCTTCCTTCTCAGACCACAGGTACATCCAATTTAATGTACAATTCGATTATACTCTTCCCCAAACAGTATTCAGAAATCCCCGGAACACAAACTGGGAGAAATTCTGTAAAACGATGGAGGAGAAGTTACAAACGGTGCCAACAATCACATCAAAGGAGCATATGGAGCCGTTCTTGAAAACGCTCGTACACCACCTTACCTGTGCATAACATGCATCATGCAGACCTTCTAAGAGCAAAAGGAGAACCAGACCGCCCTGGTGGACTCCAGAGCTCAGCGTAAAAAGGAAGGATGTACAAGATCTCTTCAAACTCGCCAAACAAGCGGAAGAAGAGATCATATGGAATGAATACAAAATACTACTCCGTGACTTCAAGAAAGAAGTTCGGAAAGCAAAACGGGACTCTTGGAGAACCTTCTGCTCCGGCATAGAGAAGGTCACAGAAACGGCGAGACTCCGGAAGCTGCTCTCAAGCCAGCCACCCATACAGAGTCAGCTGAAAACAGATGATGGAAGATGGACGGAAAGCAGTAGGGAAGCGATATGCACTCTTGTGGATACGCACTTCCCTGGCTGCACAGAAGTTACTGAACCAGACATATTCGGAACAACAACGCAAACAGATATACCCTCAGACATAGTCGACCCGAAGAAAATCCAGTGGGCCATAGATTCGTTCGCGGGTTATAAATCCCCTGGATTGGACGGAATATTTCCTGCCATGCTACAGATGACCAAAACCCGGATTATCCCATGGCTACATCCTCTGTTTGAAGCATGTCTAAGATATGGCTACGTTCCTGTGACCTGGAGAACTGCACGGGTCGTGTTCTTGCCCAAAGCAGGCAAGTGTAGTCACGTGCAGCCGAAAGACTACAGACCGATAAGCCTCACCTCTTTTCTGCTGAAAACACTGGAAAAACTTCTAGAGCTCCACATTAAAAAGAATGCATGCATAATCATGGAGCCAAATCAGCATGCATATACAAAAGGGAAATCAGTGGAGACAGCGCTACATTCCCTGGTAGCCACCATTGAAAAAGCACTCCACCACCAAGAATATGCAATGGGCGTATTTCTTGACATCTCTGGCGCATTCAACAATGTGTCGACGGAAACAATAATGCGAAGCCTAAGAGCAACAGCATCCCACTCTGCAGTAGACTCATGGATACACAATCTGTTGAGCTGCAGAAGAGTCAGTACGGAGTGGGGAACCACATCCATAACAAGGGCGGCGCATAGAGGCACGCCGCAAGGCGGAGTCCTATCACCGTTGCTATGGAATCTAGTGGTAGACGGACTATTGAAAAAATTTCACAGGAGAGCCCCTAAGATAACTGCATATGCTGATGACATAAACATAATTATCACAGGCAAATGTCCATCGACTCTCAGCTCTATCATGGACTACACATTAAAAGTGATACTAGGATGGGCCACAGAAGCCGGACTTAGTATCAACGCGGACAAGACGGACCTCATTCTCTTCACCAAGAGATACAAGGTACCGCTGTGGAACCCGCCAAAGGTGAATGGTATTCCGCTCACACCAAAGAAACATATCAAATATCTAGGAGTGGTTCTGGACAGCAAACTGACTTGGAGACCCAATGTGGAAGAAAGGGTGAAAAAAGCAACAGTCGCGCTCTATACATCACAAAAAATGCTGAGCAGTACTTGGGGCCTTTCACCACGACTGATGCATTGGATCTATATTTCAGTGGTGCGACCGATCCTTCTCTACGGCGTTCTGGTATGGTGGCAAGCCACTGAGAAATCCACATACCTTAAGCTGATGGAGAGGACCCAACGGCAGGCACTAGTCTGCATCACGGGGGCGTTGAGGTCCACTCCAGCACTCCAAAGCACTAGAAACAATAATGTGCGTCAACCCCCTGGACATTCAAGCACAACTCATTGCACAGAAGACAGCACAACGACTCTGTGCAACTGGAAAAATGACACTCCAAGGCTTTGGACACTGCTCGATTGGCAGGGAGATGCAGAGTAGCACAGACTACGTAACTCCTTTGACCAATTTCAAAAGTACAACAACGCTAATGGGACCGGACGACTGGCGCTCGGGACTAGATGAACAGGCTGTCCACATGTTCACGGACGGCTCAAAAATGGAGTCGGGAGTCGGAGCAGCAGTGTACTGTGCAGAGCCGGAACTCAGGCTGCCGTACAAGCTGCCTGACTACTGCAGCATATTCCAGGCAGAGGTTTTTGCAATACGGAAAGCTGCAGAGGTAGCCCAAGAGCTCCACCGAACACACAAACACATTAATATTTTCGTGGATAGCCAAGCGGCCATAAAATCTTTGCAGGCATCTGCCATTAGTTCCAAAAATGTTCTGGCAAGCAGGGAAGCATTAGATGACCTAAGCACTGCTAGAACAGTGCACATCTATTGGGTTCCCAGCCACCGGGGTATCGATGGAAACGAAACGGCAGACCGCCTGGCTAAAGAAGGTGTCGGGCTATCTCATGAAAATACGGAGATTATAGATATCTCCCTACAGTCGCTATATAGCGACCTAGAGAAAGTCGCATTGGCTGCAGCTGATAGGAAGTGGAAAAACACACCTAGCTGCAGAATATCCAAGATTATGTGCAAAACGCGTCAAGAAAAACTCACTCACTTCCTACTGCAGCTATCAAGAAGAGACTGCAGACTACTGGTAAGAGTACTAACTGGTCATTGCCTGGCAGCAGCACATGCTAAAAAACTAGGAATAACAACAGATGAAGGCTGCCGCAAATGTAAGGTGCCAGAAGTTTCTGAAACACTGGAACACCTGATTTGCAGCTGTCCAGCACTCACTCAACACAGGCTCAAATACTTCAATGCGTATTGGCTCGCATCATTGGAAGAAGCGGCCGAACATTCTCCAAATGCGCTATTGTCTTTTGCAAAGCGCATACAAATACTAGAGGACTACAAAGCTTCCTAAGATCTTCAGTATCCGGCATCACTAAGGACCAGCTTCGGTCTATGTTTAACCACCACGATGGTTTACCGGCTCAACCTAACCTAAACTAACCTATTTATTTGGTTTCCCAGCACTCCAAGTATGAACTTATAATTGAATGTGCTAGTCTTAACATGTAATTACTGAACTTAATATTTAATTATAAAACTAATTTATTATCATTAATTTAATTTATTGTGTTAAATCTAATCTCTGCATGTGTTTTTTTTAGCTTAATACTAAACTGCAATGCGCTTTTAATCGTTTTTATTGATTGTGATAGTTCGTTCCATAACCGGGCAGTGTATATAAAAAACTGATTATTAGATCTTGTTTATTTAATTTAAGGGCATATTACATTGTTTATGCCTTTGTGAAACAGCAAACTGTATGTTATTTATTAGGTAATAAGGCTCCTTTGTAATAATGATCTTGTGAAGGAGGACTAAAGCTCTGAAATCCATCCACCGCTTAAGGCCAAGGTCAAAAATTTTGTTTGCAAATACTGTGAATTTTTTGCGTGTAGGAGACTCATTAAAAAGCTTCATACCCTTAAAATCAGTCTCCAAAGCTGAGAATGCATAGGCGCGAAATAAACAATAAAAACGGGGAAATAATAGACAAAATAGACAGAAATCGAGGCGCCAAAAATTAACACGTCCGTTTGCTAAGGCGAATCGAAACGTATATTCTCTTATTCTGGTCTACTCTAACGTTCAAACTGCTGAGGGACGCTTGTCTGCAGCGGTGCTTTTCTCGCTTGCAACCGCCTTGCATTTTGCCGTCGTCAATTTAGTATTTTTAGTAATTTCTAATCTTTCCCCGCGTACGGTTACATACTCATTTGATTGAAGGGCGAAGCTTTAGTACAAGTCAAAGTCAAAATTCACAACCTTTATAACGTTTGAGGACACTGTGTTTTTATTTGAACTATCAAATTTAAAACAAATAGCTACTAAAAAGCTTAGTAGCTCCGCACATACTATTGTCATTCCGCGTCGTTTTCAGTATATATGTTTTTGGTAAAAACAATTTTTTTCACTCGTTTAAAAATGTCGAAATTTATGCCAGATAAAGTGTTTTTTTCGGGGAGTTCTTCTTCATTATTTTAACATGAAGGAAAGTGCTACCGAAAGCCATCGTATTTTACAGGACGTTTATGGTGACCATGCTTTAGCCGAACGAACGTGCCAGAAGTAGTTTGCATGGTTAAAATGTGTCAATTTTGACTTAAACGACGGAGTACGACCTGGACAGCCAAAAAAGTTTCAAAACGAGGAATTGGAGATGTTGCTCGAAAAAGATGCATGCCAGACGCAAGATCAACTTGCAAAATCATTAGGAGTTGATTAAGCAACCATTTCCAGACGATTAAAATCATTAGGATTCATCCAGAAGCTTGGAAATTGGGTGCCTTATGAATTAAATTCACAAGACGTCGAACGCCAATTCTGCATGGCCGAAATCCTGCTTCTACGCCACCAAAACAAGTAATTTTTGCATCGGAATGACAGTGGTGATGAAAAATTGATTCAATACGATAACCACAAGCGCAAGAGATCGTATGTGAAGCCCGGCCAACCATCGACACTACTGCAAGGCCGAATATCCATGGTGTCAAAGTTATGCTATGTATTTGGTGGGACCACAAGGGTGTGTTGTTGAAATCGGATCAGACTATCATCGGGGACCTCTTCAACACAATTGATTCGTTTGAAAAAAGCGATCACTGAAAACCGACCAGAATATGCGACCAGACACGAATCGATAATTTTTTATCATGACAGCTCTCGGCCACATGTTGCAAGACCAGTTAGAAACTATTTAAAAAACTGTGGGTGCGAAGTTCTACCTCTCCCGCCTTAAAGCCCAGACATAGCACCTTCCGATTACCACTTGTTCAGAACAATGCAGAATGCCCTCACAGGAATACGCTTCACTTCAGAACAGGGTATCAGAAATTGGCTCGATTGGCTTCAAGCCGGAGAAGTTCGTTTGGGATGGAATCCACAAACTGCTTCCGATGGGCAATACTTTGAACATTGAATGTATAACCATTTATTCACAATAAAGCGTTAATTTTCGAAAAAACCTTACCCCTACCCGCAAATCCACGAGGAAAAGGTAAATTGGCAAATTACTGATTTTCTGAACAAGGTATTATCCAAGAATCCAACTCTTCATATTGCAGTCCGATATGGATAGTACCAAAAAAGGATGACGAACAATTTTGCATAGTTATTAATCGCAACTTAAACCAAATTACTTTTTCTGATAGCTTCCCAATGCCAAACATTGATGCACTTCTAGATAAATTAGGTAGATGCCAATATTTCACAACTTTGGATTTGGCCAAAGTCTTTCATCAAATTCAAATAGATGAAGAATCTATCTTTTAGAACTAAAACAGGGTTATACGAATATATTCGTATGCCTTTTCGGTTAAATAATTCCCCAGCTACTTTTCAAAGGTTAATGAATGAAATACTTAAGGATATTCTCGAGGAGCTTTATAGTGTAACTGTATTTCTTTTATTTATTTTTTTTTTTTGGAAACATAAATTTTTAGCTGTTATTTCTCAACAACTTACATTAAACTTAACAAACAATAACAACAAAAACAACTTAACAAACAATAACAACAAAAACAACTTAACAAAAAAAATAACGAAATGAAGTATGGTTAATAATAAAAACAAAACAACATAAAAAAAAAAAACAAAATTAATTCTGTTTAACAACATTTTTATCGACCTTAGTGCAAGGTCAACCGAATGTGACCTCCGCAGTCTACGTCGCAATCTGATACCTCGTTTTTAACGTCGCTTCAGGAGACGCCTTGCTTATATGTTGGGATGATTTCTTAGACGCACCATATAGCTTGCAGTCTATTTATTTATAACATTTCCCACTTTTGGAACACCTTGGTCTCTTTCAATATTTACAGTTCTCACGTACCAGGAAGCACCAATTAACATGCGGAGAGTTTGTGCTTGCAGTATGTGAATTTTTGCTAAATGGGATTTCGCAGCGATTGCGTACACCTACAATCCATAACGCCAGGCAGGAGCAATACAGGTCTTATATAAGGTTACCTTATTTCTAAGAGAGAGTTTATTTTTGCTGTTTAAAAGTCATCCAAGTCTCTTGATTCTTTGCCTGAGTGACGCTGTAATGCTGGTTATATGCTTTGTGAAAGTCAGACTTCTGTCCAAATGCACTCCTAAAAATTTATAGCTGGGGTGATGTCTAAGTAGTTCGTCATGCAAGAAGACTCCCGGGCAGATATCCCTACGTAAACCATAGGTCACGTTGGCACACTTACTTATGTTGATGCCTATGTTCCAGTGCTTTGCCCACATTTCAAAACTATGCAGGTATTGCTGTAGTATGTCCGTGGCTTCATAGACACATGAGCTTCTACCCAGAATGGCTGTGTCGTCGGCAAAAGTTGCGACGAGAAGGTCCTGAGGGTCATCTAGTGTAATTTTGGAGCCAGTGGGTATGTCGTGTGTAAACAAGGTATACTGAGTGGGCGCCAACACACTTCCCTGAGGAACTCCAGCCCCAATGGCCTTAACGCTGGATTTCACACTATCCAGTACCACCGAGAAGGATCGGTCCGTTAAAAATCTTCGCACTATCCAAAATAGTTGAGGCGGCAATAAGGGCTTGATTTTGCTGAGAAGACCATTATGCCAAACTCTATCGAAGGCCTGTCTTATATCCAGAAATGCCGCAACCACGTACTCTTTGGCCTCAAATCCCTCAAGGATGAACTTTACTACCCTATTCAATTGCTTTGGTGTTCCAAACCAAATTGAAAAGGCGGTATTTTCCGTTTAAACATTTCTTCAGACAAAAGGCGCGTCAGTAGGCAACGCTCAAAGAGTTTCGAAATCGTGGGCAACAAGCTTATTGGTCTGTACGAGTCTAAAGAGGAAGGGTTCTTTCCAGTCTTATGAATCATCCAAATTCTCGCCTTCTTACATTGGGTTGGAATATGCCTCAGTCTCAACACAGCATTAAACATAAGGACCAGGAACAGCACTGCTTTTACCGGCATAGCCTTAAGTGTTACGTTGTCCAGACAATCTTCTTCAGGAGTCTTTTTGGTTTGTAGGCCTTTAATGTGTGCTGAAATTTCATAACTGGTCAGGACTGTCGAGCACCAATTGAACCTTTCTAATCCTGTTTGGTGAGCTGGTATTTAATAGTTGAAAGCGTGCCTCCAAGTTTTCAGCAAAGGCCTCAGCTCGCTCCAATGGGGATCTGGCCCAGGATCCGTCAGGTTTCTTAGCCGGGAACTTGGGAGTCGCCTGCTGCTTATATCTTTTGGTCCACAACGAGTGTCTTGAACTGTCATCAGATGAAACATTTGATAGGAGGCGGTCGATTTCCATTTGCACAAGCAGCTTCTTGATCCTATTGGACACCCTTCGATATACTCTGTCCACTATTGGATCACGGGTACGACAATATTGCCGCCTAAGTCTTCGCTTAATCAGCAGCAGAGCTTCAATAGCTGGATGGAGTCTGTTGTGCGAACTTGACTCATGCGTTTGGCTTACAGGAGCGGCAATAAAAGCAGCTGCAAGTACCTTATTAAGAACGATCGCATGCGCATCATCAATGTCTTCTGGTTGCAAAATTTCAAGATTAAGATCTCGAGATTCTTCCAGTTCTTTGCGGAAAGTATCTTTATTTGTACCACGTGGAAACAGTCTTTGCTTTGGCACCTTCGTCTTCGGAGCAGAATCAACAGTAGCTACCAAGGGAAGGTGGTCTGAAGAAAGCTGATACTTAGTTCTTATATTCAAATTTTCTGGGCGCAGTCCATTAATCATAAAAAAAAATCAATAGCGCTTGGTGAGTAGTTTTGAGCGTATGGAAAGTGTGTTGCTTGCCCAGTTGCAAAGACTTGAAAATTGGAATTTTGAATTACATCCTGCAGGCAACTACCCCTCGCATCTGCTCTAAAACTTCCCCAGAGTCTACTTTTGGCTTGTTGAAAACGAGGCTAAAGTCCGCTGCCGACCAATAGAAGTTTGGAGGAAGGTAGAGAGAAGAGATTACTAATTCAAACGAGCTTGAAGCGACTTGAATGGTGGCCATTTAAAGATGTTTCATCCTTACAGGATCGAGTTGGAAATATGTGATGTCTTGTCTTACTAGCACAGCCGCTCCTCCTCTTGAACTATTGCTTGGGTGGTCCGCTTTGTGGTTTCAGTGATAAACATCACATAGTGTGCTCAGTTAGGAACTGCTTGAGTTCCTCAACATGCCCAAAGAGACCCCGGGCATTCCATAATCCGAGACTAAGTGAACAGGGCATCATTTTTCAGCGTTCAAGAGACTCAGACACATTTGTTTAATGAACTGGGTTGTCTCCTGTAGTTCCTTAAACATAACTTGGAGAGTGTCAACTTTCGCTGTCAGCGCCTCTTTGGCCTCCTCTTACCTCGAGCTTCTGTTAGGTGGTATGTCTTGCCAAGGCTCAGTCTGGTGCTGGATAATAGAAGGTGCATTTTCAGATTTATTTTTCTCTATTGGGACTCTGTTCCGCGGATGATTTGCTACTTGTAACCCTGTGCGAACCGAATCTGAATAGTAAAAGTTCCTACGCACAAAGGCTGCCGGAACAAATTGTTGACGATTATTCTGGATAGTAGTAGAACGTCTAGCAGTGTTGATTTTTGGACTGCGCTCATCTGTTTTGTTTTGGAAAACTCAGCATCCCCTAAACCAAGCCGCATGGTTACCTCCACAGTTGATACAGCAGAGATTCACTTCCGCAGTTTCCTTGCAATGAGCAGTTGGATGATCCTGGGCACACTTACCACAGATGTATGGCCTTATACAGTAGTTTTTGGTATGCCCGAAACCTTGGCATCTGTGACAAAGAATTGCGTTTCTTGGGTATGTCCACCGAGACCCTTTGATGCCCAATTTGGTTGACTTTAATTATTCCCAGAAGCCAAATCAATGAAGAAGAAATTGTTGGGGGCTAATTCGTTCACAGTTTCAGCATTATTTTTATGAGCGACCTCACGGGGACGAGGGTTGTAGATACGAAGAACATTTTGACCATGTCGCCTGAAAGCTTTTTTGATGCATTCTTCAGGTGTAGCGCATGCCAAATTTTGAATGATTAGCCTGTAGGCCTGTCTTTCTTCAATTGGTGAGAGTAATGGTGCGCATTGTTCTCTTTAAGGTAGTTAATTAGGCTACATATGAATCGGAGTTCGTAACGTAGCCTCTCACTCTTCCTTCTCTGCCTGTGTGAAGAGTGTAATTTTCTGGGCCAATGATAACATCAAGCTCACTCTCCATTAGGATAACATTTGATACATCTTCAATGTTTATTGGGGGTGGTTTCCGCGATCTAGGTACGCTGCGTACATTTTCAGGGCGCTGGTCAGTTTCCATCTCATCAGCCAGGGCCTCTACATGTGAGATTTCCTCCTCTGTTGGATCATCAACCGCTATTTCATTTCCCAGCATTGCAAAACGGTTACTATTGGTATTGACTTTGAGCTGAAAAGCAATCAATCTCCCTTTTTTGATGTTCACCTTTGTCAAATGAGACGACGACTTACGCTTTATTTTAGGCTGGCAGACCCCTGACCTCTGCGGCTCCTTTCCTTTCTCAGGCGCATTATAAGTTACTTGATTAGTAGCATTATTTATATTCACAATATTCGTGGTGGAACATACGCCTCCACTTAACAGGGTTGTGACCGTATAAGTAGAGGTCCGACTTGAAATTGACGTCGCAATGTGCAAGTAGTGCAGCATGTTGTTGCAGCCCAATTGCTACTACTGCCATTAGATATACTAACTTGAGTATTTGTCATTTTAACCGCCGCATCCTTCATGATTCTGGCTCCGATTTCAGCTGGTGACTTCCCAGCATCTTCTCTCATTTTCTTGAAGTGAGTGCAGTGCCAATGCGTCGGCTGCGATTTCGAAAGCAATCGTTCATCCATGACGATGCAATTTATTTCTTGTTATCGACAATCGATATAAGTAGATCAAATTAGTATAGTTCACAGCACTGTTCGGCAGTGTTGTTTACACCAGGGCTGAAGTACTTGCCGACCTCTACAAGCAGGGATAATTGTTGACAGCACAATAATACACACACTCATGTAAAATGCCAGCGGAGCACCAGAAAATTTTCTAGAGCTCCGCTCACTATTTATTCCACAAGGATAACGTTAATAGTGTATCTCTCAGTTTTTCACATAAAAGTGACACAGTGGCCACAATACAAATAAACTGCCACAATTGTGGGCTTGTTAGAATGTTTTTTGGAAAATTTAGACAAATTTCACAGAGCGACTTTTAGAACAACCGTACTCGACCAGTGTTGTGTACTGAATGAGTGTATCTAGATGATATAATAATCTTTATAATTTATCTTCAAGAGCATCTTGTTAGCCTCCGAAAAAGTTTTTGAAAAGCTTAAAGAAGCAAACTTAATGATTCAATCAAACATATATGAATTCCTACACAGAGAAACTAATTTCTTAGGTCCCTTAATTAATGAACAGGGTATTCAGCCTAATCCAAATAAAACAAACCTATAGAAAAATATCCTATTTCTAAAACCCAAAAAAAAAATAAAACATTCCGTGGACTATGCGGATTTTATCGAAAATTCATAAAAGATTTCGCTAAATAAGCAAGCACATAACATAATTTCTAAAGAAAGGAAGTGTCACACTTACAATGAAACATTTGCTAAACTCAAAGCACTTATAATATCTGACCCGATACTTACAAGACCAGGCTTTAATAAAGAATTCGACCGACGCTAGCGATTACGCTATAGGCGTTGTTTTTTTCACAATTTAGTAAGCCAATATGTTTTGCGAGTCGTACCCTAAATGAACATGATGTTAATTATTCAACTATCGAAAAAGAACTCCTATCTATCGTATGGGCAACAAAATATTTTACACCTTACTTTAATGGACGGCATTTTAAAATCAATAGTGATCACAAACCGTTACAGTGGCTTTATACAATAAAAGAGCCGAACATGAAACTCCAACGATCCAAAAAAAATCTCAACGAATACGACTTTGATATACATATAACACATATATGGTAAAGAGAATAATGTAGCAGACGCTTTATCGCGAAATAAAGTGGAAGAAGAAGATAATGTGTAAGAGACAGCAAAATGTCATAGCTCACATGAAAACGAAAATCATGGTATTATTATATCGGGAAAATGTTTATAAAAAGCAAATAGTTTTAAATAAAACTAATAAATTTTATTCAACATCAGACCAATATTTTGTCAAAACAATTTTAAAAATTGACAATCAGTTTCGCTACAGTTATCATAAAAAAATCTTTCTGGGGACACACCACAGCCAATTTTATAGACGATGGAAAAGATTTTGCTATGTTACAAAGAGCATATGTATCATAAAAATGCAGTAAAAATCTAATAAATATACAAAACTTTGCTGAATTAAATTCTATAATACATGATATTCACCAAGACCAAATACACAATGGCATAAATAAAACAATACTAACTTACAAAAAAAAATTTTTGCATTATAAATAAGAAATATAATAATTAAATGTGTTTTTTGCAAAACAGCAAAACACGAACACCAGCGAACAGAAAGGTCCTTCATAATAACCCCTGAATGTAAAAACATTAAAGACAAATATGTCATAAATTATTGGGAATACTCTGGCGTTTATTATCTTACCTGTATAGACACACTCAAAGCTCATAAAAGTAATAAAACAAGAGATAGGACTTGGTTTGAATTCAAAAGAGCTCAGTTACAGATTTCACTAGTTTACAGCAAAAAAGGAGCTTGACTCTCATAGACTATTCTTGATGTATTTTCGAAAGTGCAAACCATTTTTTTTTTTTTTAAGAATGGTTTTCGAGAAAACCGCAAATAGCTAGTTTTTTTTGGCAGTCTTTCCATTTATTTGTGCATATCTACATCAGATCTTATGTGATCTTAAATAATGTTACGCAATCCAATAGATAATTGTGTCCCTTTCTAATGGTATACCGTTTATGTGGATTGAATAAGAATTAAAAAAAACTGCATACTCTCAAATTTGAAAAATGTAAACTTTTTTGCATTTTTGAAAAATTGCTGAATTTCAATTGGTCTTTAAAAAATATTAAATATTAAATACTTTTTAAGATTTACTTTATTAGATAATTTTTTTACAAATATTTTAAGTATACATTTATCCAAATCGGTCGGTAAATGTGATAGTTATTCAGCAATTAGTAAAAACACACAAGAAAAAATTCACTTTTCTAGTCATATCTGAAGATTAGAAGTTGTAACACACTAGAAACTTTAGCTTTTGTGGCGATTTGACTGATTTGTTTGCTTTATTCAGAGACAATCATGATCCTAAGGATTGGCGTGTTTTTATCGAATATTTCCGCTTTAATTTTTCCGTAGACAATATGCAAAATTGTTTCTTTCAATATACTGTTTTCTCTCTTAAATTGTAAATTTTCGTCAAATATGGCTGGAAAAGTGATGAACAAGTCGAATTTTTTCTTGAGTGTTTTTACAAGTTGCTGAATAACTACCACATTTACTTTTTGTAAAAATGTATGCTTAAAATATTCGTAAAAAAATGATCTAAAATATTCAATCTTTAAAAGTATTTAAACGAATTTTTTAAATTTTGAAAAGCGGAAATGAGCTTCAGCACTTTACCAAAAATTCAAAGAAAGTTCACATTTTTCAACTTTAAGGATTTGTAATGGCTTTAATTCTTATTCGATCCGCATAAACGGTACACCGTTACAAAGGGGATACAATCTATTGGATTGTGTAACATTATTTACGATCAAATAAGATCTGATGTATATATGATAAAATAAGTCGAAAGACTGTCAAAAAACTAGCTATTTGCGGTTTTCTCGAAAACCATTCTTTGTAAAAAAAAAATGGTTTGCATTATTGAAATCAGCGCCCGAAAATACATTAAAAAAATATATGAGAGCCCAGCTCCCTCGATAAAAAAAAATTTGTAAAGTAGTGTTTTTGATTCTATAGGTCCACCCAAAGTTGTAACACTTTACCAAGACCTAATAAATAAATAAAGCACTTCAAGGGTGATTAAAAACTTTGATATTCAAAATGAAATACGAACATGCAAAACAGGCATCGTAGACATAGAAAGAGTTCACAAAACTTTGAACAAAAAAATTGGAATTTGAAAAGTTTCAAACAGAACATTAGATGTTAATAATTATATCCAGTTAGTTGTTTATAACTACAATCTTAAAACATCTCAGAACACTACGGGCCAAACACTCGTTGAAATATTTTCATACAATCAACAAACTGAAAAAGATACACAAAAAATTAAAAAAAAAAACAAAATTAATAAAATCAATGAAATCAATGAAATCATTTGAGGTAAATCCAAATATTCTCAAAAAGAGAAAAAAAATTAAGCAGATCTTCCTTACGAAGAAGTAGCCGATACTTAAAAAAGTAGATAAACATTATTAGAACAAAAAAAAATAGGCTACTTAATCGTCATTACAGTTAATATAAAAACATTAAAATACACAAAACCTTTGCAGGAAAATCCACAACCGCCTTCCTCATTGGAATAATTTTTTTACAATCGTGCAAGCGAAAAAAATTGAAGTTTCATCGATAAACACAAATCATGGATTCATACTTTTTAATATAGGAGAAATATAAGAATATTCAGAATATAGCATACATTTTATTATCAGTAAATTGTACTGAAATTTAAATAATTTTTAATAATTTAAAAATTCAATCACTACAAATAAGTGATTTACCTACCCAATATCTTATTAAAACTCTTGAAAATCAGATGAAAGGACTTTACATAACAAATAGACATAAACGCGGTCTTTTTAACATAATTGGATCAGCATATAAATATTTGTTTGGAACTTTAAATGAAACAGGAAAAAAAAGACATAGAACGGAAACTAAATACCCTAAGCGAAAATATAATAAAATCATATGATTTGAATCATTTTATATACAAAGACAATGAAGTCATAAAAACAGTTAACCAAAATATCAATAAAAACACTAATATTATGTATCGAAACGAATATATTGGACTTTTTACGGATTTCATTAAACCATTAAGCTAGCATTATAATTAACACGATTGGGAATATTTAACCAGAAGCTCCTTAATTATTATTATTTAAGAAACATTAATGAAAAAACCTTACTAAATATAAAAACTTCAGCATGATCGAATCAAGAGAAAAATTAAATTTGTATATTATCACATATTCCTAAAATAAGCCTGGCCGTTTATGGCCAGGCGTAAGTTACTGCATACATTTTACTTTCGAAGTTTCTTCTTCTTCCGCAGCTTATAAATTTCTTTCTCAATGCGAAAAAAACGATTTTGTTTGGGTTAAAGGCTATAACTTGGCCACTTATTTATAGATTTTTATAAACGATACCTTGTTTGACGAGCTAGGATCTAAGAGATCGGCTGACGATTTTTTACTTAATTTTTCGAATTTTCCAGAGTTTTTAAAAATATCATAATCTCTCCACGTTGGAATTTTTACACAAAAGTTCAAATTTTTCATTTTCTACTCCTAAGCTAATTTCTTCTACATTTGTCGATTGATACATAAACAAATATTTTATTAATTTTAGAATTAGTAAGCCTATAGATCCAAAGAGTGATACAAATTTCGAGTTTTAGAGAAAAAATTGCACAAAAAATGGCTTTTATTGAAATGGGCATATTTTTATGAAAAAATTTCCTTTTCAGTCCCTAATAGCTTCTAAACGAAAATTCTTATTAAAAAATGTTGTATGGCATTATTATTTATTTTTTTTTTTTTTTTAAATATAAACGCCTTTAATATCAATGAACTATGTTTGGAGTTATTGTCATTTTACCAAAGCTACATTTTTGAAAATTTGAAACCCGGCAACCAATTTTTTTAATTTTATTTTCGGAATCAGCGACCCATTTTACATATAATTCGTTTCTAAAAAGTTCGGTATACAAGAATTTTTTCAAGTTGTTGCGTAGTGTTATTAACAGTCATGCACAAGCGGGCACAATTGATTCGAACTGATTGGTTAGTTTCGATCACATGCTCCTGCTCACTGATCATACAAAATTTGAGCTCGGCTATACTTGAAAGTTTTTAAACTCGTTACAGTTCTCTGGTGCTCGGCTTATCATTTGCAGCTTAATTGTTATATTTTAA
This sequence comes from Hirtodrosophila alboralis, assembly GCA_035043045.1. Classification (NCBI taxonomy): domain Eukaryota; kingdom Metazoa; phylum Arthropoda; class Insecta; order Diptera; family Drosophilidae; genus Hirtodrosophila; species Hirtodrosophila alboralis. Next base: position 136,065 of record JAWNNH010000147.1, on the reverse strand, counting down.
CGCACTTAGGCCTACTCAGGCACGTACGAGTGACAAAATAAGTAAGTAAAACCCTAGGACTTTTAATTGTTTGTAAATTAAACTTCAGTTTAAATATTTTGACCATTATTAATGATGGGAGTACTTGGAATCATTACACGGTGGTCAAGAGAATTCACACAAAACTAAATACTTTATGTGTTTTTTCTTCTTCTCAATTTTATTTTTATCATTCTTTGATATTCTCAAAGCCAATTTAAATGCTTTATATTCACTTTATTTTTCACGATTTTTTTAATTTATTATTTTGGTACAGGGAAAATCGAATACATTTATTCTCTTTTTCGCCTATGTATTTACATATTTGCATCAGTTAAACGTCGTTAAGCTATTAATCATCACCAAAAGTATACCAAATTAGAAAAAATATATTAATAATTTCAATTTTGGATTTCATTGTAAATCAAAAGAATTTTAGAATTTTTTATTATTCCCTTTTTGGCTTAGAATTGAACGCAGCTATTCCAATTTAAGTTTAAATTTTAAACAAGTATTGCAATTGAAATATAATTTTCCGTTATTCCCGTTTTAGTTTGAAACTTAAATCAAAAGTATTGCAAATGAGGAAAAATTTATTTATCCAATATGTACTGCTGTTATATTCAAACTAAAGGAGTCAATATTATTAAACGGATTTCTTTGTATTTGTCGGTCCAATATGCATTTCAATCAATGACAAGTGGTATTAAAATTAAACAATTTTGGATGAAATCTGTTATTTAATACCATAAAAGTATAGAATCAGTATCATAAAGCTTTGAAGTTAAACTATTATTTTATCCTGCTTATTGAAGATATAAATTTAAATTAATTTATTGTACATTTGTTCAAGAATAGTCAGCAGAACACCAACATTATTAGGTTTTCGCTTTTCAATCCATCAAGGATTTGAAATGGGTTAAATTGAATTACTGTAAATCCCTTTATTGTGTTATCTAAACTTTACAAGCAAAACACATAGTGACTATAAAATAAAGGGTTACTAGTAAGAATGCTGAAGTCTGAAGCTCCGACTTCGTTATACTCTGTGCTCAATCCGTTTTCTTCTGCGTATTATGGGTATGAGATAGAGGGTGAAATTTTTGTTCAATCCTTTCATCGTACTAATCCAATTTTGTGACTTTTTTTATCCAAACATCTTTTTCTCACTGTTTAATCAACAAAAGCGACTTTAAGATGGTCACAAGAATTTCGCAGCCAACTTATATAATTGTATCTGCAAATTGTTTCTATCGATTTGCGGTGATTTAAACAATTTTTCAGTCTTTTATAAAGAGACCTGTGTAGGTTATACTCGCCAATAGCACTCTCAGTTGATTATTAATATTTCCAAACAAGTACACATTTAAATCAAACAGTGCATATCTGTATCTGCAGTTGAGCAAGCAAGCTAAGTACTTCAGAAGGTGGTTTCAGCTCGATAAGGCCGTTTGGCCTACAGCGTGATAGATCACTCAGGACAAAGAGTTTTATATATATAGATATAGATACAATATATGTATATATAAAAATGGAGCCAAAAATATGTATAGGTATTTATTTTTTTAAGAAAATATTGGAAAAACTTTTCGGGAAAGTAGCTAGCGCTTCAAGAGATGTACATCACTGTTAACGTTTATCTATTTTGTTGGTGATTCGGAAAATTAACTAGATCAGCGTTGTGCAATTTTTAAAACGTGAAATGATCGAACTATTCTAAAATCATCTGCATGAGCGACATAAATTGGTCAGGTTGTTCAAAACCGCATGTGATACATTGCATTCTGTCCACGTTCTAGAATAGATTTGTTTGTTTTTTGTTGTTACTTTTTTGGCGGGATGACGTAGCAATGCACTCAGTGTCAACAAGTAAGAAGTTAAGAAGTCAGTGGGTGGCATAATTTACTCATGCCAAAATCTATCAACTACTAGTGCTATCAAAAATATACTATATAAATTGAAAAGCCTCGTCAAGATATACATATATATGTGTGGTAATTACATTTTAACTTTTTTTTTTGGCTTAAGACTCACTTCTACACAAATTTTTTATCTTACATTACACACAATTTAAGAACATTAATCTTTTAATTAAGTTCTTTGAAAGTTAAAAGAAAATAAAATTAAATATTTAAACTTACCAAACAGTTGGCAAGGTTTTTTTTCGCGTTAAATCGCTAGCGTAAGTTCAAAAAATAAAATCTTTTAGAAAAATCAAAAAAAAAAACCGCCGGCAAAGCTTTTCAGATTTTCGTATTAAGTGATCTTTGTACTTCGTTAAGTTTTTTAACTTTTAACAAATCGTGTACATATTCTTCATTGTATTGTGCAGTAGTGACTTCACAATAGACCCAGCTTTAGTTGCTTTACATACATTTCCACAATTTTATGACCTTTATTAACTCTTTTTTTAAAGTTTACAGGATGGAATGAAATCCAACTTCCGCTTAAGGGAGTAATATTTTATTTGTTGCTTTATCGGATAACTTTGTAGATTCTGACGATGCTATTGTGCTGGTTGCTTCAATATGGCTGTTTTTACACCCTGTACGCATTACAAATGGATAAAAGAGGGTCATCAAACTGTGCAAATGTATTTAACAGGCATAAGGAGTCATCTCCGTCCATTCTTGATCAGTATCAATAGATGAGTCGATCTAGACATGTCCGCCTGCCAGTCCGTCCGTCCGTCTGTCTGTCCGTTTGTCTTCCTGTAAGAACACACTGATCTCGGACACTATAAGAGCTTGAGACACCAAATTCGGTGTGTATATACCAGTATACCATACGCAGATCGAGTTGATTTCAAATTACACTATGCAACAGTATTTTGTACACCGGAATTTCAAGAGTCGATTTACATATAAAATAGGTCGTTGATTTCGAAAAAAAAATTTAAAAAATAGATTGCCGGGATCTCTTTTGAGATAATCAAAAAAAGCTATATTTTTTTTCAATTTTCCAATATGTAGCTTAGGTAAAATGACAATTACTCCAAACATAGTTTATTGATATTAAAGGTGTGTATATTTTTAAAAAAGGAATAATATGGCCTATCAATCTGCCATACAACATTTTTTCATAAAAATTTTTTTTTAGAAGCTATTAGGGACTGAAATGGAAATTTTGCATAAAAATATGTCCATTTCAATAATAGCTATTTTTTGTGCAATTTTTTCTTCAAAACTTGAATTATGGTTTTTTGTATCAGTCTTTGGATCTAATAAAATAGTACACAAAGTTACTGAAAAAAAATGCTGTTTACGCATACAGAAGCCGCCTCAGCCACTTACCACGCAAGCCCGACCGTTGAATTGCTTTGCACTGCTTGATTTCAATAAGAGTGTATGTGTTCTGATTTCGGACTGGGTACAGAGTGTCCGGTAGTCGGGTACTGTAGAACTCCTACTTGTTGCAGTATGGCTAAGATATACTTTGGGCATCTGTTATTTGACGAAATAACCTTAGCTATTTTCGAACAATTAATGACGGGAGCTAGAGGTTCCTTAATGTGCAAGAGGCAAAAACTTTTGCTTAACATTTGTTTTAATTTACGCAGCGCGTGGTGGCAGTAGGCATACTAGTGGCTATGTCAGATATTATTATATTAAAGAAAGCTAATCTAACTGAACTAAATATTAAATATCCGTCCGCAAATTACAGTCTTTCTTTTTGGGTCCGTCTGGAAGTCCTGTTTAATTTTTAAAACCAAACTCACTAGTTCAGAGTTTCATTGTGTACTAAATAAAGTAACAAGACTAATTGAAATCGGGCTTCCATATCATGTAGCTGCCATAAAATCGAAGTTGTTATATAAAAAAAAAACTATTCTGCAATGCTTTATAGCATTAGCACACCGAAAATAACTTTTAATTCTTGTTTTCAAATTTTGCAGCTTAAAAGAATATTTTATATACGAGTACTTTCTGTTGATAATCTTATAGTAAGTGTTTGTAGATTGTTATTAAAAAAAATTTATATAAATATACTTACCTATAAATGTGGGAGTAATCATCCATTGATGCACTTGCGTTCCCTTTTAATTGATTCAAGGCAGTACTTTTGACTTTTTGCAAAATGTTACTTTGATTTTCTTCATTTGTATTACCATATTTTTCTTTTATGTTGTCTCTCCATTGGTGAAGACGACCCGTAAAGCCTTGATATTCATGTAGTTTTTCCATTATATTATATTGATTTATTAATGCCTGAAATTTCGTTAGTTTGCATATATATTGGCCAAAAATTCTATGGCTTCACACTAAACAGTTCATATAGTTACACAATACAGAACATTCGAATAACTTGGCACTCAAAGTACAAATGAATTCGGATTTTTCGATTTAGTCTACTAGCAGCCGATTGGAAGAAAACAATTCAAATCGAGTACAACCAATTCCAATGAATTTCAGCGAGCATGCGTTGGTTTCTGTTTATTCTTTTAGCTTTCCCAACGAACTTATTTGAGAAAGTAAGAATATATTAATGAATAAGCTCGACTATGCAATACCCTAAATATATTTAAATAAAAAAACGCATCACCAGGTGGATCCTTTTAATTTTAATAATAATAAAAATTTTTATTTGTAATTGTTATACATACATTTGTAGAAAAAATTTAAAAGTGAAAAAATAAATGGTATATATATAATGGGATGATTTATGTACAGACCTTAAATACATAACCAAAACGTTTCATCATTGAAAGATAGTCATCTGATACACGTGCTGCGAGCCAGCTTGTTCCCAAACTGTAAAAAGAAAGTAAGAATCTCTATGTATTTTAATAGGCCTAACGGAAATCTAAACAAGACTTTTACCACATTTGGCCAGTTACTTTACGCGAATACCACAAAAAAAATTTAGTATTTATTGTTTTATAAACATTTAAAAATTGTGTCATGGCATGTACTTACTAAAATTTCCCTTTATCTGCTTAGTTTTCATTGTCAAATATCGGATCTCTGTTATGAAACATCAAAACATAACAAAAGCACAAAACAGATTGTCAGATTTTGTGACATTCAATTGAAAATTCAATTTTGTGCAAAACAAGTGATGCTGCATAAAATAATTCGTGTGCTTTGAATTTTATACTCATTAGGATTTAAATACATGCCGCAATCTCTTTTCGAATTTTAATTGTCCAGTGAATTTATTGCGTAGCGTTTTTGTAAAACAAATATTTGTGTGCTGTAGACTACATATTGTCATTAGCTTCGAGGTTGCTGAAAGTAACGCCTATTTTAATTCGATCTTTTCGTTATTGGCTAGCCTTATTTTATTGCTCTGTTAATTACTCTCGAAACAATTACGCAATTGACCCTTTCTTAGATGACAATTTATGTAGCCAATTGCCAATAACTATATATTTGACAATAAGTTATGCAGATGGTAGAAAAGAACGAAACATTTGACGACAAGTAATGCAATAGCGACAAACAAAATCCTTAAAGAAATTATTACAGCTGGTTGTACTAAAAATGCTTGACAATAAGTACATTAATCAGTTGATTATGAACAAAACTGTTATGTATTTAAGCTCACAATTCAAACATTCTGGGCTGGGTTTCCATTGGTGGATGCGTTGGATAAGTTTGCCAATCACATAGAAATTCGCCTAACGCACGTTCAAGGTCTATGCTATTTGCATAGGCTGTTAGGTATAGGAAAAAGTCGAGTTTTTAACAATCACAATTCCAAAATTAAGCCGCGAAATTTAAAATGACAAATATTTCAAAAACAATAACTAGAACTACAGAGCCTCATAAGCTTCTAATATTCTATATAAATGATGACGTTTCTTCCAGCTTTACTTTTATGTTGCTCTCTTAAAATATATACAAGTTTCATGGCAGTCAGCGGACGCTTATACACCTGTGTCAAGAACTTAATTTACTTTATTATATTATCATATTTGTGATGGTGGTCGACCAAAACAGAACTAACCGCTGATTACCCCCTTCTATAGTTTAAAGTATCAACTGAATATTTTGTCTTTGGGCGCTGCCCAATGTGGCACCCACCTGCAACAATTTCTAGAAGTTTTCATTCGTACCATAGCACGACATTAAGATTTCTTAATAAGTGAATATGCTCAATTTAAATTGCACTTGTCATAAAAATTCTGTTGATTAAATTCAAAGAATATTTATTACTTTGTTAATTGAAGTTTTGCCTCTCGCAAACAAATGATCAGCTGATTGCAAGCGCATCCAGTGCAGTAGAAACACCATCCAAGACCACGATTGAGAGAGACTAGGTTACGCCACGCGCACGACCGTTATGTTCCGTTATATTGCGTCGCAGTCGTGTGACGTCACATTTTACCAAAGGCAACGCAATAGACTCACAGTGTACGCCAAATATGCACTTGTTTTAGTTAATCGGCGGCTGCTGCTGATTGGGGGATCTGGTTTGGAAGGGACTCCCCGCATAATATAGGAAAATGTCAAGCGCATTTAATGACATATCTCTGACCTCTTCATTTTGAATAGATTATTTACAATAGCTTACCAAAGTCAGAAAATGTTGAAAAATTTGTATCTTTTATGAAAAGTATCTCTATTTCAAAGTATATAGCGTATGATGTAACGGTCCGATATTGATCAAATTTGGTCAGCTAGTAAAGTACAGACTGAGGCATAACTATAGTGAGTTTGGTTAAGATATATTGATAAACAAAAAAGTTTTTTATACAACAAACTCAGATTGGAACCGAAAATATATGATATAGTTATCCGATCTGATTCACTTTAGGATATGTACTATATTTATATGTAAAATGCATATGTGCTAATTTTCATTAACATACTTTGAAAATTTAGATACTTTTTCATACAAAGATACAAATTTTTCAACAATTTCAGACTTTAGCAAGCTATTGCAGGTAATGTATGGAAAATGTAGAAGTCGGAAGTATGTCATTAGAAGCGCTTGACTTTTTCCTATATTATGCGGGTAGTCATTACCAAACGAGATCCCCTAATCAGCAGCAGTTGTCGATTAACTAAAAAATTTTTGTCTTTAGTAAAATGTGACATACATGCGCAGTGAGAGCCGAAAAGTTGCAGCCGTCTTGTCGTAACCTATGGCTCTTTATATCGTGATCCAAGACCTATCGCGTCAGTCGCATCATGACGCGTTTGTGTGGAAATTTTATTAGCAAACGCATCCACCAATGGAAACCCAGCTCAACACATACACACATATGATAATTCTGTATACCGCATAGCCCACGATTGAGAGAGACTAGGTTACGTCACGCGCACGAAACATGTGACGTCACATGCTCAGAAATACGAAATACAACATTCGCAATGTATGAACAAGAGGCTTTTTTTTTGGTTAATCTGCTGCTGCTGCAACAATTTGCAAAAAGTATGTTTGAACAACAACAACAGTGAATGCAAGCCATCATTGCTCAAAATACTGGTGGTCCAAGTCGATCGGATGAATCAGCCGTAAGTCCTCCGCTCTCAAGCTGCTAAACAACATTTCAGTTGTCAATACAGACAAGTAAAAATCCAATTTTTATCGTTGATAGGTACAGAAGTGTTCGAATTGCTAAAATATCTATTTGGGGTAGACAACTTGAACGACAAAACGTACAACGGAATAACCGGAAAGATAACGGGACATTTCAAAACAAAACGCGATCAAATCATAGTCAAAATACCTTCTGATGCTGTTCGATCAGCAGCCGTCTCTTTACGACTTATTATAATAATTATTATTATTATTATATTATTAATAATTATTAATTGCAGAAACGTGTGAAACAACAACAAAAACAGTGGCAGTTTTAAAAAAACAAAACGAAAAACAGTAACTAGTGAACGCTATGTACAACTATGTACAACTAACTAAATCAAAAGAGAGGCGAAGCAAAGTCAGAGAAGAGCGCTCTAAAATCTTGCTCTGGCTGTGGTCGCTTTCACAAAAGAGAAGAGTGCAAAATTCGTGTTGCCGTATGCAAAAATTCGGTAGAAAGAGACTCATTGCTGTTGTTTGCATATCCAAGCAAAGTAAAAGCAAATACAGTTCGCATAACAAAGACAAAACCGCGGAAAAGGTACAAACACTGCACTGTGTAACAAATCTAGTGAAAATTAAAGATAATAAAAACAATATTGATCTCTTAATTTCAAATAAAATCATTTCATTCGAAATGGATTCAAATGCAACCGTTTCCGTAATCAATGCCACTACTTACAATAGTTAAATAGTCCAAAGCTAGTATAGACAAACAGAATTTTACATGCATTCGGTCAGAAACCAATTCCATTACATTCGCTGCATTTTGACACACTGTGCAGAAATTCACCCAATATTGGAATTGGTTTCTGACCGAATGCATGTAAAATTCTGTTTGTCTATACTAGCTTTGGACTATTTAACTATTGTAAGTAGTGGCATTGATTACGGAAACGGTTGCATTTGAATCCATTTCGAATGAAATGATTTTATTTGAAATTAAGAGATCAATATTGTTTTTATTATCTTTAATTTTCACTAGATTTGTTACACAGTGCAGTGTTTGTACCTTTTCCGCGGTTTTGTCTTTGTTATGCGAACTGTATTTGCTTTTACTTTGCTTGGATATGCAAACAACAGCAATGAGTCTCTTTCTACCGAATTTTTGCATACGGCAACACGAATTTTGCACTCTTCTCTTTTGTGAAAGCGACCACAGCCAGAGCAAGATTTTAGAGCGCTCTTCTCTGACTTTGCTTCGCCTCTCTTTTGATTTAGTTAGTTGTACATAGTTGTACATAGCGTTCACTAGTTACTGTTTTTCGTTTTGTTTTTTTAAAACTGCCACTGTTTTTGTTGTTGTTTCACACGTTTCTGCAATTAATAATTATTAATAATATAATAATAATAATAATTATTATAATAAGTCGTAAAGAGACGGCTGCTGATCGAACAGCATCAGAAGGTATTTTGACTATGATTTGATCGCGTTTTGTTTTGAAATGTCCCGTTATCTTTCCGGTTATTCCGTTGTACGTTTTGTCGTTCAAGTTGTCTACCCCAAATAGATATTTTAGCAATTCGAACACTTCTGTACCTATCAACGATAAAAATTGGATTTTTACTTGTCTGTATTGACAACTGAAATGTTGTTTAGCAGCTTGAGAGCGGAGGACTTACGGCTGATTCATCCGATCGACTTGGACCACCAGTATTTTGAGCAATGATGGCTTGCATTCACTGTTGTTGTTGTTCAAACATACTTTTTGCAAATTGTTGCAGCAGCAGCAGATTAACCAAAAAAAAAGCCTCTTGTTCATACATTGCGAATGTTGTATTTCGTATTTCTGAGCATGTGACGTCACATGTTTCGTGCGCGTGACGTAACCTAGTCTCTCTCAATCGTGGGCTATGCGGTATACAGAATTATCATATGTGTGTATGTGTTGAGCTGGGTTTCCATTGGTGGATGCGTTTGCTAATAAAATTTCCACACAAACGCGTCATGATGCGACTGACGCGATAGGTCTTGGATCACGATATAAAGAGCCATAGGTTACGACAAGACGGCTGCAACTTTTCGGCTCTCACTGCGCATGTATGTCACATTTTACTAAAGACAAAAATTTTTTAGTTAATCGACAACTGCTGCTGATTAGGGGATCTCGTTTGGTAATGACTACCCGCATAATATAGGAAAAAGTCAAGCGCTTCTAATGACATACTTCCGACTTCTACATTTTCCATACATTACCTGCAATAGCTTGCTAAAGTCTGAAATTGTTGAAAAATTTGTATCTTTGTATGAAAAAGTATCTAAATTTTCAAAGTATGTTAATGAAAATTAGCACATATGCATTTTACATATAAATATAGTACATATCCTAAAGTGAATCAGATCGGATAACTATATCATATATTTTCGGTTACAATCTGAGTTTGTTGTATAAAAAACTTTTTTGTTTATCAATATATCTTAACCAAACTCACTATAGTTATGCCTCAGTCTGTACTTTACTAGCTGACCAAATTTGATCAATATCGGACCGTTACATCATACGCTATATACTTTGAAATAGAGATACTTTTCATAAAAGATACAAATTTTTCAACATTTTCTGACTTTGGTAAGCTATTGTAAATAATCTATTCAAAATGAAGAGGTCAGAGATATGTCATTAAATGCGCTTGACATTTTCCTATATTATGCGGGGAGTCCCTTCCAAACCAGATCCCCCAATCAGCAGCAGCCGCCGATTAACTAAAACAAGTGCATATTTGGCGTACACTGTGAGTCTATTGCGTTGCCTTTGGTAAAATGTGACGTCACACGACTGCGACGCAATATAACGGAACATAACGGTCGTGCGCGTGGCGTAACCTAGTCTCTCTCAATACGTGGTCTTGGATGGTGTTTCTACTGCACTGGATGCGCTTGCAATCAGCTGATCATTTGTTTGCGAGAGGCAAAACTTCAATTAACAAAGTAATAAATATTCTTTGAATTTAATCAACAGAATTTTTATGACAAGTGCAATTTAAATTGAGCATATTCACTTATTAAGAAATCTTAATGTCGTGCTATGGTACGAATGAAAACTTCTAGAAATTGTTGCAGGTGGGTGCCACATTGGGCAGCGCCCAAAGACAAAATATTCAGTTGATACTTTAAACTATAGAAGGGGGTAATCAGCGGTTAGTTCTGTTTTGGTCGACCACCATCACAAATATGATAATATAATAAAGTAAATTAAGTTCTTGACACAGGTGTATAAGCGTCCGCTGACTGCCATGAAACTTGTATATATTTAAAGAGAGCAACATAAAAGTAAAGCTGGAAGAAACGTCATCATTTATATAGAATATTAGAAGCTTATGAGGCTCTGTAGTTCTAGTTATTGTTTTTGAAATATTTGTCATTTTAAATTTCGCGGCTTAATTAAAGAGAAGAGTGCAAAATTCGTTTCTGACCGAATGCATGTAAAATTCTGTTTGTCTAATCGTAGCAAATGTAAACAATTCGAATAATTTGCTAGGGTTGGATTTATTTAAAACATTTAAATTGAAAATTACGCAAAATTTCAGTTGTAAATGAGCAGCAGCATTGGCGAAATTCAAAAAGGAAGCAGGACGACTCAAGCAGGTATTTAAAAACCAAAAAAAAATTTAGCAATTGTGCATCTTCGATAGTTCTAGCACCCAAGCCGTGTGGAGCACTTCGCATATGTGGAGATTTTAAGCAAGGCGTAAATTCACAACTTGACATTGAGCAATATCCATTGCCGACACGTAAGTCACTTTTACATGTCATCCGACATGGTGTACCCTTCTCCAAGATTGACCTCAAAGACGCCTACTTACAAATGGAGCTGTGCTTCGTCCAGCAAATCAGATTATGGTTGTCAACACGCCGTTGGGTCTCTTTCAGTACCAACGGGTGCCATATGGAATAGCTAGCGCACCCTTTATATTTCAGCTCTACCTCGAACAACTCAACAACGGCATCCCCGGCTGTGGTAACTTTCTGGACGACATAATTATAGCTGCACCATCAAGCGAGTAACACCCTGCCCGCCTTGAAGAAATTTTAAAAATATTACAAAACGATGGCATGAAGTGCCATAAAGGAAAAATGCTATTTTTCCCAAGAAGAAATCGAATACTTGGCGAGAAGAGTAAGTGCAAAGAGTATTCTACCTAATACCTTGTGCCTGCAAGCTGTGAACGAATTGAAGCCGCGCACTAATTTACAGCAGCTAGATGCGTTCATAGGTAAAACTATTATTGCAATTACATTCCCAATTATTCTCAGCTAGCATCTCCGCTAAACCAACTACGCCGAAAGAACACACTGTTTAGATTCGGTTCACAGCAGCAGCATGCTTTCACAGCATTAAAAAGCCATATTGTCGTCTTAGCTACAGATGCATCGTCCTTCGGCATTAGGGTAGTCTTATCAACGATTTCAGCCAGATGGTTAGGAAAGGCCGATCGCATTCACGTCAAAAACATTGGATAAACACCAAGTCAGGTACAGCCAAATTGAGAAAGAATCCATCTCAATCATTTTTGGGGTAATAAAGTTTCACAAGTATCTGTATGAAGGAAAATTCGTACTGATCACCGATTACAAGCCTTTGGTCACAATCTTCAGTCCAAGCAAGCATCTACCTAGCCATGGGATTCGGAAATATTTTGCGTATTTCAATCGCAGAATCGCCATAACAGTCAACAATAAACGATGCGACGTCGCACACCGATACAAATCGCATCGTCATACCTCGCACGCTATGGAACGACATCCTCAAAATGTTAAATGATGGTTATTGGGCATAGTAAGAATGAAACAATTAACAAGACATTATGTCTGGTGGTCTGTTATAGACGAAGACATTTCAAACTTAACCAAGTCATGCAGCATCTGTTAAACTAATAATCTATCTTCATCACAGCAATTTCAGAGTTGGCCAAACGCAACTTTTGCTTGGGAGAGGATTCACATTGATTTTGCTGGGCCCATATTCGACTCCGGCTCGAAAATAGCCATAACGAATACCTAGCTTCGTATCGTTTTATTCGAAATGCACAGGGTAAAACACCGGCAGAGCTAATCCATGGTTGCCCTGTTCACACCATTCTCAGGCAGCTTTTCGAGTATCCAGCCATTTACCAAAAAAAAAATAAGTTCATGCCAAATCAACATGTATTTCCTCCAAATTACACCAAGGGGAAAAGTAGATCGACGCAATCATTGACCGTCCAGTTGGTCAAATGTTTTTCACGTCCGTACTAAATAATCAGTCGTTAATTAGTTCTCAACACAAACGTAATAAGGACGTTTGACAAGAAGTTTTGCAGCCAGTAGCCAACTACTAACGAATAGTAATGCAGTAAATAGCGATAAACAAAATGATTGACGAGAAGTAATGCAGTTGGTAATATGCAAAAATTATTATTTTTATTATTTATAAATTTTTATTATATGTTTATATATTATTATGTATATATATATTATTTACCAAGCGTTCGTACACTTCCGTGTGAACTGGAGGGTATGTACATGTATGTGAGAGTGTAAACTAAGCCACTATTACTTGTTTATTTTATTTATTATTTACTAATTTTTAACGGATACAGGGACTAAAACGTAGTTTTATTATAAAATATCTGATGGACTACTTACCTATACAGTGTTCTCCATATTATTTGGATGTATGTTGTCTCCTTGTCAAAGCCATATTTGCATAAAAGTTGAATATAAACATTCAAATTTGTAATTTTGCCTTCACTTGAGTTAAAAATATCTAATGTCTTCAATACAATTTGAGTCAGTTGATTAACCTGTAAAACACAAATAGGTTATGTGTAATTTATACGATGCAGTGTAATAAAAATATAAATAATATTAAGCAACTCTAACCGTTGCATTAAAAAGTTTCAGAATACTACATACTCTGTTGTAAATGTAATTATTCTGTTTTATTTTTTCCGAATTACATTTGGACTCATTTTTTGATAGAAAATCAAATTAATTATTCTAGCTTAACAACTGCATGTGTGATGGCGAGGAAATACCTTAAAGAAAATCCTTTAGGCAAAAACAGGAAACTTAAGATGTTTTCCTGAACAGTTGCCCGCCAGGTTATTGATAACTTGATCGCCGTTAATTTTCATGCCAGGGATTAATGTTCTTTTAAGAATTACTTGATAATATGCTGATGACAATGGCAAACAAATGACCATCGACTGTCAGCTCAGTAAAGGATAAAATATAAGGAAGGGCTACAGTATCCGAACTTAGCATTAAGGTGAAAAAGACGAGGTCCGTCTTTCACCAAAAGATACAAGGTACCACAGAGGAGCCCGAGGAATGTTAGCTGATTATGCTCAATATAAAATAATAATACGTACGCTAACTAAATTTGCTTGGTTGCGATCTATGGACCGTTTCTTGCGTCGAATTTCTTCAGTTCCATCATTTGTACTAACTGAGTCCGTTGTTTCCATAGGAAGCATCATTAAGTTGTTATTTTCCTCTTTGCTCTAAAAATCATTAGAATTTGAATAAACAAGTAAAAATGCTATAGTCCTGTATAACCGTCTACAGAACACCCTGTACCCGTAACACATTCACTCTCTTATACATACTACACATTCAAACATAGCAGTGCAAAGCAGTTCAACGATCACGCTTACATGGCAAGTGGCTTTCAATACCTATGTATGCATGAACATCTGTTTCTTCAATAACCACGGTGTTTCTAATCCGATTGTGATGAAATTTGCGCAGCATATTCAGATCAGCATTAGCTTTAGGTAAGCTAAAAATCAAGAGCCTTAAAATTGTTTCTACCAATCGTTTTTCCGATTAACGATGATGAGCTCCTGAACAAAAAATAAAATACTTTATATGGTCACATATTTGCGCAGTTTTGTGACCTCCTTTTACCTATTTTTAATGGGTACAGGGTGTAAAAAAATCTGAACAATATTTTCGAAAAATCAAACTAAATTACCATTGTTATGCACATAATAACCTGTAATATAAACATTCCAAAGGATAAGAATGCTATAGTGGTCAATGCAATGTCCGTGATATCTTTTAAGCTTATTTCTTTTAATTGCTGTGATGAATGTGTTAAATCATTGAAGACCTCTGGCGGCATTTGGGGAGCCCCGTAGTCCTCATAAGCAGTTTCATAGCCTGAAAGACGTATGATATTATTGTCAGTATATCAAAAATTTATTTTTAACTCACCATCCTTACTAATTTGATACATTTTCGAGCCAAGATGGGGTTTCCTTGTAAACCAGGGCTTCTGCGTAACTCTATGCTGAGATACCTTCAACCATATATACAAATATATTATTATTATTGCGGTTATTTTTAATAATCCTAAAGCTCAAGAGAATAAGTTAATCTTATAGCAATCAATATAAAAAAATTCGATTTAAGCAGAGAATTGACTCCAAGTATGTTGAAATTCTTAGATAGAAAAGTTTGTTTGCTTAGAAAACTTAGGTGAGATATGGTGGAGATTGTCTTCCTAGTTTTGGGTAATATTAAAACAAGAATATATTTATGAACTAATGTGAAAGAGTGCAACGGATTAACGTTCGAAATTCTAACCGGTCTTGTATTTGGAAATAGCTGGCAGGTTTACATGCGTAGATGTCACTTAAGCAAAAATTGTTTCTGAAAAAACAGCGATCGGGGAAGAGCATTTCTAACTCGAAACGAGTGAGTGACGGTCGGGTTCTGTGCTCGTCCTCCACAACAAGCAAACACTAGTAATAGATTTGCCCTTCTTGACAGAGAGCTCCAAAGTGATGATGAGGATGAGGAAGTCCCAATGAATATTGATGCAGATGCTGGCAATGCTCATGGGGATGAACTTCATGAGCCAATTAATACTGTTAGGTTTCGAAAAAGTTGTCGTCAAAGCTAATTAAGAGTAAACGGTCAGAGTCTTAGCTAAACACAGTGACACCTATAGAGCCATTGTGGAACGTATGGATGCCATTGAATTAGAATTCCACACTTATCTAAGGCAGACTAAAAAACCACATAGAATTGTAGTAAGTTATATATATCATAGCACCCGGCCACACAGCTAAATACTGCCGCCGACATCCTAATTGTGCTAGATGTGACGAAAATCAAATCAAACCACAGAATGCGTACGTCCCTTATATGCAGAGCCTACCTGCTTCCACTGTTCTGAAAGCCATATGACCAGTTATAAAGGATCCCAATGGTACCAGTTTTTTCGCCGATCAATGGGGTCTGCAAGGGCGAATCACGCCTCCTTAAATACTAAAGTTCCCAACCACACTTCCTAGAGTGCAGCAGCAGTTTCCTAACTGGTCGCCTGATCGCCACAAGAGGACTAATAGATATACAATACAACAACAGCAGCAACAAACTCAGCAACAATAGCGATATATTCTTCGGCATCAACCCTCTGTTATACAGGTGCCGCCTATACTGCAGTAGTAAAAGGCAATTTAAATCCAATACCTTGCAATAATGGACCAGATCAGCGTCGTTTTCTAACTCAAAGCCACCAACTTGGGAAAACGCCAAGAAAGTAGCCGATGAACCAGAAGCAAGCACAAAGCACAAACCGTTACACATGCTCCTCACACAATTAGAAATTAATTAAAAAATTATCAATCACCAGAAGAAAAGCAGCTACCCAAGATGACAAAGAGATGCATAGAATAACTTGCATAGAATAACTCATTTTTAACACAATTGTTCCTATGACAGCAATATGATATAATGCGATTTAAACTTATTCTGAGTGTACAAATCGTAATTCTACATTGATATGTCAATTTTGGTTTTGATATCTTGAATAAAAAAATTGTTCATACAAGCAATTTTCATGAAAATTAAGTGTATCCGATTGTTCCTATGGCAGCTATATGATACTTTACTTTATGGGATCGGAGACGTCTCCTTCTATGCATTACATATTTCGAGACATAATTATACTATCCTTTTGCAAAAAAATTTATTATTTTTGTGTAATGACACCCACTGTGTTGTGTGAATCAGGGAGAATATGACAAAAAATCGTACAACAAAATAGGCAGGAAAAATATGTTAATTAATCACACTGTGTTGTGTGAGTCAAGGAGAATATGACAAAAAATCATACAACAAAATAGCTAGGAAAAATATGTAAATTAATAAATATAAAAAAAAAAAAATGTTTCTCATTTATACTTGCAAAAATTTAAATTAGAAAAAAAAAATATAAATGTAAACCAAGATCTATGAAAACAGATAGAACAAATAGTTTTTCTATCGAAAACTGACAATAAATACGATACACCATTGGCCATTATGGACCTTATAGATACAAACACGGTGGATTTCCCTGCAAATGTTATAAACAAAGTAGAAGTAGAAAGCCCGATCAGAAAATAATAATAACATTTTTAATAACACTATGCAACAATTAGAAAAAATTCTTGTATTCCAAACTTTTTAGAGTTGAAATGTATTTAAAATGGGTCGCTGATTCCGAAATAATCGAAAAAAACTATATTTTCGACTTTTCAAAAAGAGAGACTTGGTATAGTGACAATAACTCCAAACACAGTTTTTTGATATTAAAGTTGTTTATATTTTTTAAAAAGGTAATAAAATGGACTAGCAACCTGTCATACAATATTTTTAAATTAGATTATTCGTTTAGAAGTTATTGAGGATTTAAATTAAAATTTGGCTTAAGATTATGCCCATTTTAGAAAAAGCTAATTCTTGTGCAATTTTTTTTTTTAACTTGAATTTGGATTTTTGTATCACTCTTTGCATCTATAGATTTACAATTTTAAAAGCCATAAACAAATTTAGCAAGTATTGAGCAACAAATGTAGAAATTATAAGCCCATAAGCCTTTCGTAGTCTTGTGCAAAAATCACTTTATACGGATTCATTGATATTAAAGAACGACCAAAAATTATTGCCCCAAAAATAGTTTATTTTTTAAAATGGGCATATTTTTCGGAAATATTTTTATTTTAATCCTCAATAACTTCTAATCGAATAATCTATTTTAAGTATGTTGTATGGAAGGTTGATGGACCATTTTATTACCTTCAATATATAAACACTTTTAAACTATGTTCGGAGTTATTGTCACTTTACCAAAGCTACCTTTTTGAAAAGTCAAAAACATAGCTTTTTCAATTATCTCAAAAACGGTCCCGGCAACTTCTTTTTTTAAAATTTTTTTTCGAAATCAGTGACCCATTTTACATGTAAATCGATTCTAAAAGGGCCGGGATACAAAATGCTGTTGCATAGTGTAATCAAACGTTGTACACAATCGAATATTAAGCACCTAAGTTATTTCAGAGACTATTTAAAACTATTTACAATAATTACTTACATTAAAATAATTGTCATTATTTTGTGGCCCATCGTATGCGTAACCAGTAATGTCGCCATCTTCTTCACCCAAATCAGTAAGTAAAGTTGAATCCGGAGCTGGAATCATTATCTGTCTTCGAACCAAAGTTTCATTGCTTGGAATATCTTTAGCATATTTATTTAATTGATATTGAATATCATGTAGTGTTGTTGTTCTGTAACCAAACAAGAAAGAAACGGCTATCTTCGGAACACCGAAGCTATATACGCTGGCAGTGGTCTGCTGAGAAAATTTTGAATTCTCGACCGATTGTTCCTATGGCAGCCATATGATATAGCAGTCCGATTTTGATATTTTATACTCTTGCAAAAGGGTATTATAATTTTGTCTCGAAATGTGTAATGCATAGACGAAGACGTCTCCGACCCTATAAGGTATATATATTCTTGATCTGGACGACGAGCCGAGTCGATATAGCCATGTCCGTCTGTCTGTCTGTACGTCTGACTGTTTCTATGTGTCTCAGTTTTTGAGCTATCTTGATGAAATTTCGAAAAAATGGTTTTTCAAGATATTAAAAAAAAACCTTGCATTTTGATGTAGTATTAGGATCTGACCAATCTGACCAAGTTTGGTCAAAATTGGAAAATTATATAACATAGCTTCCATAGGAAAAATTGGGTGTGTGAAAAAAGAGCTCTTCTATGCATAACTTTTTTGATTTTTAAGATATTAGAACCAAACTCAGCATATCGATCCAAAATTTTCTTAGAAGTCCTTTGCAAGTGTATAAATTAACACGAGTACCAAACTTCAACTGGGCTAGCTTAGATTCTAAGTTCAATTTGTAATTAGCAGTTAGTTCAATTTCAGCAATAAAACCTATAAGTACGGTAAACGGAAAGGTGTTTGTGTTTGAAATATCTCCAGGATAAGACCCTTCCTGTAAACTGGCGCCCAACGTCGTAAAACTCTTGAAAATAATTTTTTTTAACGAAAGGCTCAACAGCCCCTGCGGAAAAAAACCAACAACGCCGAAGAATTCCTAAACAAAAAAATTGAACGAAAGGCTCAACAGCCAATGAAAAAAAAAACTCCAACAAACAAAAGCAGAATACAAACAACCTGACAACCTGAAACAGCAAGCTGACACCACAACTCCACGATTTATATTTCAAATCAACAAAATCATGTAAGTGGAATGTTCATTGTTCATAAACAACAATTAAATAATCAAAGTAACGTAAAAAGTTAAAATAAAAATTTAAATTGAAAAAAATTTTATTTTGTGAAAAGAATAAAAATTAAAACAAAAGATTTTTTTTAATGAAAATTTGATATTTAAAGTAAAAGATAGAAATTGCATTATAAGAAACTTTAAATAAATAAACCATTTATTATTCCAACATTTTAAGTTCCTAAAGATTTATAAGCGATAGTGACTTAGAAGAATTACTACAAAAATTCCAAAAATTGATTTACAAGTAGATGGTAGGAGTGAGCGAAATCAAACAAACATGGCTTCGATAACCCCAGAGCAGCTTATGGCCATAATAGAAGGCGCTGTATCAAGCGCATTGGCATTACAAGAAAGAAAATTTGAAGAAAAGATACAGAATATCAGGCAGGATTTAGGTAGGACGAATATCAGTACCCCTGAAGTAGTAACTTATAACGATGCTGAAATAAGGCTAACCAGCATCAGCTGCAATGAAACATTAGACATTGTCAAGCCCCTCCCAGACTTTGAGGGCAAGCACGAGACATATGTGTCATGGAGAAAAGCCGCGCATATCGCGTATAAGGTGTTTGAGAAGTACGATGGTACCTCAAAACACTATCAACCCTTGGGAATACTTAGAAACAAAATCAAGGGTCCAGCAGACATGACTCTCTCATCCTTCGATACGCCCCTCAATTTTAAAGCCATAATAAACCGGCTTGACTTTACTTACGCCGACAAACGTCCCATCTACCTAATCGAACAAGAGATGTCAACTCTCCGTCAGGGTAATATGACACTACTTCAGTATTATGACGAAATAGAGAAGAAGTTAACTCTTCTAATTAACAAGACAATAATGACTTACGACGCGACAGTGGCCGCGTCATTAAATGAAAAGTACAGGGCCGACGCTCTACGAGTTTTCATTTCTGGGATTAGGAAGTCGTTAAGCGACGTTCTTTTCTCAGCGAGACCGTCAGATCTTCCAACCGCTCTGGCATTGGCACAAGAGGTTGAATCCAACCATGAAAGATTTGTGTTTGCCAGCAATTTCGCACGAAGTGTCGAAGAGAGAGTACAAAAAAACGAACAAAGACAAAAAGTTAAGGACAGAAATACAACTCCCGAAAATAGAAACACCCAAAAAAAAATCCGTATTTTGCTAGAAAGCAAGCGGTACCCCCAATTCAAGACCAGGTTCAGCCAATGGACTTGGATAGTTCATACCGTTTCAGTCAAAACACTTAGTTCCAACAGAACCTACCTGTACGACAAAGCCAACAGGACACTTACAATAACTTTGGGCAGGCGAATAAACGACCAAACAGTGGAACAGCAAGGTTCACTGGACCCAAACAACAGAGAGTCAATCATTTGGCTGTGGACGAAGACACACCTAACAAAGAAGACGAGTACAGTGAGGTAGCCGAACGAGAAACAGAAGACGTAGACGACGACACCGCATACTACGACCAGATAAATTTTTTAAGGCACAACTCCCTTAAAAGAACAATAGCAGGGAGAACAGTAAAATTGTTAATCGACACAGGGGCCTCTAAAAATTATATTAAGCCATTAAAGGAACTGAAAAACGTGGTCCCCGTTTGCCAGTCATTCCAAGTAAAATCAATTCATGGCAATAATGCGATAAACAAAAAGTGCATTATGCACCTCTTCAACACGGACGCGACATTTTTTATTCTTCCAAACTTAACAACATTCGACGGAATAATCGGACTGGACCTACTTAAACAGACTGACGGCGAACTAAACTTTAAAAATAAACTACTAACAACAAACAGCGGTACGGAACAGATTAAATTCCTAAAATGTTCAAGTGTAAATTTCACAAAGGTAGAAAAGATAGAGGTTCCTCAACAGATAACAACAAAATTTCGGGCTATGATAAGAGACCGAATAAGTGTCTTTGCAGAACCAAATGATTAGGTAACAAGCTAACGCCCCTATTAGAAGAGGAAACTGTTGAAGCCGATTTGGGGACAACGGTTCTAATAAAGGGGAGGGAGGTCCACAAGGACAATTTAAGATAGATTTAAAAACAGTAAGTTAGAAATGATTTATTTTTATTCACATTTCAGGTTTTGGGTTATACTATTTTTAATCACAGCAACGACAACCAAACTGACGGACTACAGCTCTTCAAACTACATTCCAATCATAGACGGAGACCTGACTATATGGAGCGAATACCAATACTTAAAACACTCAACAAACTTAACAAGATATTCTTAAATAGCAAACGAGACAGAAAAATTAAGGAAACACTTCACTCAAAGCCACATGAAACAGATACTGGACTCGGACACCGGACATGTACGAACTCTTTTAGCTACATTAGAAATTCATCACCGTCATTCCAGAAGTATTAATTTAATAGGTACTGCCCTGAAAGTAGTAGCCGGTACGCCGGATTTCGACGATTTTGACAGTATAAAGCTCACAGAAAAGCAACTCATAGACTCAGGAAATAGACAAATTATTATAAATTCAAAAACCCAGCAACAAATAAATAGTCTAACTGACAGTGTAAACATTTTAATTAAAAACGCACAAGAAAAACAAGTAAATACAGAACACCTATACGAAACATTACTTTCAAGGAATAGAATAATAATAGCCGAGCTAGAAGCACTTATGTTGTCAGTCACACTCTCAAAAATTGGAATAATAAATCCCGCGATTTTAGATTCAGACGACCTAAAAGATATTATCAATGAACATTCCACAAATATAAATATTACTGTAACAGATTTAATGCAAGTTGCACAGATTAAAGTTTTATTGAATAATTTTTTACATTTTATTATAAAATATCCAAAATCTAGCTTAGAGTGTTAGAAAACTATTATTTATCCTGTCCAGCACAATGGCACTATCCTGAACTTCGCCGGAAATGATATCGTAGCTGACTGCAGCAATCAAGTGGTACCAATCGGGAACTGCACCTCAACACTTTCCACCACGTTCTGCAAAAACCTGTCTTACACTACTTGCGCACAACAATGACAAAGAGGTTAGAGTAAATGGCACATTATTCAGGAACTGGAAGAACTTCGTGAAAAAGTCCTCCGGCCCAGCATCGTCTGCACTCCTCAATATAACCGGCCATCGGGAAATACTAAGCCTGACATACCTACAAAAGCTTGGTGTGGAAAACTTACGCTATATTGCCCAGATGGAAGAGGGACTTAAACAGCGACCTATAATATCTGGACTGGCCGCAATTACCTTCTTGGTCTTTTGCTACGCAACACTTCAACTATACAAAAACTATCATAAGGGTCGACTTCAACATGACCTTCAGTCCGTGATCGATGGTTTTAGGAAGACCGAGGACGCCCTTAACTTAAGTAAGGGAGGAGTTAACTCGAGTACCAAACAGTTGACTGAGGTTGCTTAACAACATGTCATTGACCAGATCGGTCAGCGTCCGCAGCATATGCAACGGGAGCCGCAGTAGGTCAGCGTCCGCAGCTTGTGCAATGTGAGCCCCAGCAGGTCAGCGTCCACAGCTTGGGCAATGCCTCGTCTTCTGCGGAACTTCAGCGAACACCGTGGGATCGCTGATTTCGCATATCTAGGGTACTAGGGCTATCTTAGATTCTAAGTTCAATATGTAATTAGCAGTTAGTTCAATTTCAGCAATAAAACCTATAAGTACGGTAAACGGAAAGGTGTTGGTGTTTGAAATAACTCCAGGATAAGACCCTTCCTGTAAACTTATATATCTTTGGAATGCCGCAAATAGCCGTTTCTTTCGTGTTTTTTTCTCAATCAAAAAACCCAAAATCGAAATTTTACAATTTGATTATTTCATAAATAAATTGGCTATTTAAATCCTTTTTTCCAGTGTCACCATTCGCTCTATGCAAACAAGTTCTTTAAAGTTAAGGCGCGTGCTTGGCAATTCAGTGCGTTGTCAACAAACAAAGTATTTAAAATAAACGCCACCAGCTTTGAAATAATGTGGATATTGTGCGTACATGTAAAAAGTTTAATTTAAATTAACCAACTATTAATACATTGTTGTGTGTCGTCCAAAAAATCTTAAATAACCAAATGGTCTTTAGTTAGTGTTTTTCGATTTCCATTTCAACTACTGTTAACCTCTTAGTTGTGTTCCCCACCGATTCCAAGGTTCATATTATGCTTTGATCATAGATATATATATTTCTTAAGATTAAAATAAAACCTACATTAGCTGCCCTTAGCCGCCCTTTCGTAACAATATGTTGATGGGTGTGCAACTGGTATGTATGTATGTATTTGTGTCTGTTTTTAGTGTTCTTCGTGGTTGGTGCTTTTTTATGTGTTTGTTCTTGTTTATTTGTGTTTTAAATGTCATATTTGTATTTTTCTTTATAATTAACCTTACTTTTGGTTCATTTAAAATGGTATAGCTTCTCTATTCAATGTACCATCCCGCACACGTTTTTAGCGTGGTGCTCTCAAAAGGGCTCTGATGCTGAAAAACTCGATTTGTTGTTGAGTCGATACAGCTGGAGTTTAAAACAAAAGGATATGTTCCAGACCAAATGGAATTATAAACTTCTGTCGATTCTGTTTGCAAAAAAATTTGTAAAATGTAGCAACACTGCAAAATTACGAAGAATAATGTTTTGCAGCGCCATTCGGATTGGCTTGAGTCAGTGGGGAGCTCCAACGTATTGGAAAAAGTTGAATGAGGCTAACAATCGCGGTCGTCCGAATTCAGAATTAATCGAATCTTGTAAGAGAAATATACTTGACTTTACGGAATATATTCCAAAATACTAGTCAAACTTATGATAGATGCCAATTTGACTAAAAATCAATATATATTAATTCGACGTTTTGACAACTTCAAACTTTCACACAACCTTTTACCCAGCTAGGATAAGGTTCTACACAATAGAGCATATAGCTATCCAGCAAGTAACATCAAAGTAAACGAACCGCTCGCTGAAGTCAATTTAAAAAATTTGCTTGATCATACAGCATCAAGAATATTGAATCTTCAGATCATTGTTATCAATGAAATTAAGGATGATTCAGTGAAGGCACTCACATTGATAGGGAAATAGGATTTCGAAGGTAGCACTGGACATAGCGAATACAAGTAGAAGTTTGTCAAAAATATTTCGGAAAACAATTCTATTTTTAAGTGTATGTTTGTGGGCCCCTTTACGTTGTCATTGTTGATATTTATTTCGAGTTAATAAGGCCGATTTGGTTCATTTTCATAATATGTATATATGCGTGGTATGCACACGCAGACCAACGACGATGTTTGAAGGTTCGAGGGGTTAGTTTTAGTCGTTTGTAACGTGTAGTCGAGTTTATTTATTTTTATTTTTGAATATTTAAACGTTTTATATCATATGAGTTTCCAAAGTTATGCATATATTGAATTAACATTGTTAATATGTTAAGCGAACTGGCTCATTGTATTTATTATTAGTATAATCCGTCACATCCATCTCGCATCAAAACCACCATCCCGACACCTGTATGGAACGTAGAACTATTTTTGTCGCCTTCTCCCATACAAGTCCGACCACTGTGCGTCGTGACAAAGCAGACAACAAAAAGAACAGATATTTGAAACGATGCCGTCATAGTAAAACGCAGGAGTGTATTTATGCAAATACTGACCAAACGTATATATTCGGCATGTCGAAGCTATATACACTTGCAACGGTATCCTAAATAGATGTTTCTAAGGGAGCTATAATATATAGTCGTCCGATTTTGATGAAAGCTAGTCATAATACTACATCAATCTGCCAAGTTTGGTTTTTATATCTTGAAAAAAAATTGTTTGTCCGATAATTTCTATAAAAGCTATAAGATATAGTGGTCTGATTCGGCTAATTTTGGGATATGAGCTGCGTGCACCAGTAAGAAGCATTTGTGCATTGCTTAAAAGTAGATAGACAGACGGACTTTGCTATATCGGCTAAGCTCGTCGTCCTGATCAAGAATATATATACTTTGCGGTGTCGGAGACGTGTCATTCTAATTTTAGAACCCTTTTGCAAAGGTATACAAATTATGTAGGTATTTAGCTAATGTTTTGTTAAAAATAGAATCATTTTGACAAAAAAAAAATAAAATTTGATTCAAAATATTCAAGAATGCTGATAATCATTTTTGCTCTGGAACCTTTTTATTCGCTTACCAAATCGAAATATGCCGGAACATAATTTTTGGAACACACAAACTTTGAATATACCATTGGCTTATCTTACCTTTTTAACCATGCATTATATTTAGTAGAACCATCGTCCATTAGTATATCTTTAGCTACTGGGACGTGAAACATGGAAAAGTCTCCTTCTAAATTAGGCTTTTTGTGCGATTTTCCAAAGCGGTTTCTAATGTTCGAATTATTGCTTTCAACCTTCCAGTTTAATATCTGTTTGGTCAGATAATCCGATGCCATGAATTGCTGCATCATTTTTCTTAAAGCAAATTGTGTTTATATGAACTTCATGGCGATTGACATAGTAGTTTACTGTATACCTGTGATAGTCCATTGTCCGTAATGCTGGCAATAAATCGTTTGTGAAATTTTGTTCAATCTTATGGTCAAAACGAACCAAAAACATTTGTTCGGGCATCATATGAGTACTTAAAATATCACTTATATTAAAATCTATACTGTCAATCGAAACACAATGATGCATCACTAGGTGCAAAAAAAATTGTATTGCAAAATAAATAAACTTATTTGATATAATTTTTTTTTTTAAATAACGAGACATTTTGCAATGTTCCAAGATCAAAATTTAGTACGTAATGGCGCTTAAAATTCTTGTCACTCATGCTTTCCACTATCTATTTTGATTTGGATCAGTGAAACCTTGGTTCATATGATATATATACATGTATGCAAGGACCGTGACAATAAGCTATATGTGTACATGAACTATCTTAAATTACCCCGGCGTTGTCCGGCAAGGTGTTTTTCAAAGAATTCATTTTGTTAATATTACCCGTTGTAATAATAGCTGGAAAACCAAAAGAAGCATACCCGAATATAGTACATACTCCTAAATTTTATATTTTACTAAGTGGTCTTTCCAAAATCAGTTTAATTATGTTTAACAAAACTTAACATACTCACGGTGTTTTTCTAGCCAAAACTAACATATACATACACCAGCTCTCCCGTACTATACCCTCGCTTAATAAAAAAAGTTTAATATTCTTCAAATATTGTAGCCTTAAAGTTTGAAGACTGCACACAATTGTGTGATAAATACAAATTTTTATAAAAACTCTACACTCGCACTACTAACCACATTACGTTCACAGAATAAAAATTTTTGAATAACGGTAGACAAATATATAAGTTAATAGATCATAGGTTATAAGTGTTTTTGTGTGAAAAGTCATTTCAAGGCTTATTGGCATTAATCAATGACCAATTATAAAAATATAATTAAAGCCTTAACATTTTATATGCTGATTATATCCGAAAATGAAGTCAAATAATAAAAATATGTGACGGTTCGCAATATGACACTCTGCGTTTAAGTGCACAATATTTTGTGGATAGACTACAATTGAATTCATTTTGATTCATTTGGGTCCTCAAACAATTAAATGTGGTCAGTTCAGCATTTAACTCATAAAGATAGATTAATAGGGCATCGAAGAAGATAACGCTAAGATATTAGCTAAAATCCGAATTTTTTAACAGCTTTTTTTTTAGTTATTTATAGTAGAACTCAGCTTTCATTCGATTATTTGTATGACAGGTTATTGATAGGTTGGACCGATTCTAATCAAACTTGGTCAGATTATACCAATTTAAAAAAAAACAAAATTAAAATATAGCATTATTGAACTGGTGAGTTTGTTTTCGATAAGTTAAAAAACAAAAAAGTTGCGCATGCAAAACTTAATGACGATTGTTAGTTTTTGCTTAGAATTTTTTGATAATTGCATCTTTTTAAAAGCATTTCAAATATGCATCTAATTTCTCTATGAAAATAAAATCTAAATTTGCAAAATCGTCAAATTCGGTTAACCGATTTTAAAAAACATGTACATACAGTGAACATTGACCGACGGACCCGCGTTCAAGGCACTGGCCGACCATATAAGTAATACATACATTCAGTTAATTATAAGTATTGATATTGCACTATTAGCTTAAGGCAATTGGCATGACTTTATTTAAGTAAAATAAATGCCGCAAAATTACGTTAATGTAAGGCGGTATTTTTGGAACGAAATTCTGTACTAGAAAGACACCAATATATTTTTAATAATTTAAGTAACAAAATATTATTAAATCTACGTATTTCAAAAATATTTCCGGGCTTAAGATCTTAGATTATTGCGACATTTTTTGAGAATATCTTTATGAATAACAATGTAGTCTGGATATAGCTTTAAAACATGTTGACAAACTTTAACAGCATTAACATACTGCTTATTCTTCATGTTATTTAATGCTAATTTATATCCTATGTGTGCCTTGGAAAAACCACTTTGGTTCCATGCTTTATGATAATGATTGACAGCATCATGATATGATTCCATCTTTTCAGCAATGTATCCAGCCAGTTCGTAGGCTCTCGTACATGATTTGTTATATTCCAAAACTCGTTCCACGAATGTCCCAGCCGCATCCAAATTATTGGCATGAATATAGATTTCAGCTAACAGCAACCAGCTTTGCTCAAAGTAATCGGCTTCCTCGTAGTTCCAACTAAGTCGAGCTATATGTTTAAGTTTAATTTTTGCTTGTTGAACTTGCTTCAGCATAAATAAAGCCAACGCTATGGCATATGCAACTGCCACCGTTGTTGTATATTCTTCTATCTGCATTAGCTGATTAAGATCCATTAATGCTGATTCAATTTTCAAATTTTGTTTCGAAGCCATTTGAAGAAAGTTCCAGAGAACCCTAAGACTCAAAGCATTTTCATAGTTTTCTTCAGGGAACGATCGTATTTCCAGAAGTAAACGTTTGGCCGTTTGCAAAGCAATTTGCCGGGATTCACTAAGCTCTTCGCTATCTTCACCCTCAAGAAGGTCAAATACTTTAGGTATATAAATTTCTGGGTTAATGCAAATTTCAATCATTTTGTGTCTTGCTTGCTGACCCCATACATAATCTCTGCGGGCTAAGTTAAAGTAACGCATAGCGCAGCTTAGATTTCCATTGTACCCTTCGTATAAGCCATAACAATAGCTTAGTCCCGATAAATTATTAAAATTTACCGACAGCTGTTCAGCCCGCTGTAAAAAGGGAACACTTTCTAATAATGTACCAGAACGTCTCATAACTTCTATAAATCCGGCCAAAGCTGTCCAATTGCAAGGTTGGGATAGCAGGAGCTGTGAAAAATGATATGCAGCATTTTTAAACTCCATCTAGAATAAAAAATATAAATTAACTGACAGCACTTTTATATAAATAAATTATTATTTACATCTAATAGACACAAAGAATATATATTTTTTATCAGCATCAACAATAGCCAATGTCCACTTTTCGTTATGAACGTATCTAGAGTGGACGTCCGTTTACCTTGTGCAAAGATAGTTAGGATCAAGTGAAATACGATTTGAAATAAACTTAGTTTTCCTAATTTAGTTTCATTCATTCGGATGGAGAGGCAGACGGCCAAGACCAGGACCAGATCGACTCGGCTTTTAATATTGATTAGGAATATATACTTAATATGGTCGGAGATGACTCCTTAAGCTTGTTGCAGTTTTATGACTTCCTTTTGTAAACAAATATACTAGATCTTGTGACCTTGTGTAAAAACCTTGCGCGAATATCCCAATCGGTAGAGGGCGGCGAGTTTGACAAAGCCGAGGATGGCTGGCCACCCGACCACCAACGTAGAAGGAGTCGCGATAGGGATTTCAAAACCAAATAGTGAAAAAACATAAGTAAAAGAATGCAAAGTATATAATGAGCCCAGAAGCATTAAACGAGATATATGTATATAACGTGTATTAATAATTATTTATAAATACCTCTTGATTTGTACGCATAGAATACGTACATACATCTACGAAAATATGATATAAGTGTTTTTAATAAATATAAGAATTTGTTGTATATAGACGGCAAATTACCTCTAGTCGAAGCTAAACTCTACCCGTGGTCGTGGCTTAGGGTATAGGCGACTAACTTGCCTACCACGAGAAACACTGTTAGGGTGGCAGCGGTGTCAAATAAGACGGAATCTAACCTCTTGACTTGACCCTGTCTAAGTAGTGCCCGTGATTGGTGCACTCAATGTCTCAGCAAATTAAAAAAATCTTTGTTATTGAACTTTGGCTGATCTGAGATTTATAGAAATAGTTTAACCAGCAAGGTTTATAATTAGCTATCTTATAAACACCTTATAAGAAGTTATACTTATAACTGCTTACATACAGCCCCGTTTCAACATAAAAATACAGCTATAACAAGTGGATATGTGGTACGTATCACGGTCGCAATTAAATTTATGTAAATATATGAAGAGGCTTATTTAAGGAGGACCCGTATGCTTTCTATATTGTTGAGCGTAGCTTATGTATGTCAAAAGGTTTCTAAAATTAAGTAAAGAAATATCATCTTACAGTATTTCCCGTAGAATTGTACATCTACGCAGGAAATGCTCAGTGTCGTTGAAGTTGCAAAACGTGTAGTGCCTTTTATCATTTTGAATATTTCATCTCGAGTCTTATATTAGCGAGATTTAATACGTACCGATTTTTCTTGGGAGTAGTTATTATGCCCTTGCAAAAGGGTATTACAATTTTGTCACGAAATGTGTCCGTCTATCCGTCTGTCTGTTTCTATGCAAACTAGTCTCTCAATTTGTGAGCTATCTTGATGAAATTTGGTACAGATGCTTTATATTGCAGGCAGTACTTATGTCAGAATCGGCCGGATAGGACCACTATATCATTTAGCTCCAACTTATTTGATATTCAAGATATGAGAGCCAAACTCAATAGTTCGATTTGGAATTAATATTTGTACAATCTGAGTAATCTTGATCAAAATCAAACTGCTATATCATACGGCTGCCATAGGAACAATCGGTCGAGCATTCAAAGACCATTGCAAGGGTATATAGCTTCGGTGTGCCGAAGATTGCCATTTCTTTCTTGTTTTCGCAAATGTTGTAGCTTACTTTTTAAAGAAGTTTCTGGCGCCACTTTTTCTTGCTAACGCCTCCCAGTACTGCCTCCATCTAAAGTCCATGCCTGGGATCAGCTAATTTTGTAGTTGTCTTTAGGGTCTGGAAACATTAAGTGATATTTTTTTTAAAACATTGTCCTCTATTGTTAATACGTATTCAGCTAGCATTTTTGGGGTATGTATGGTCCGCTATACTCCATGTTTCTGTTAGGTCGTATAAATTTTTCTGTTCCTCGTCGCACAACGAGAAATTACTTTCCTCTCACCCTCCCTGTATGTACAACTGATTATGCCTTGCACAGTTCTTTTCACGCTTTATGTGTCAATTATAATTCATTATACCACGTACTCGCAACTGAACTCTCTCTTCCCTCTTTAAAAAACTATCTTTCCCTATATCTTACAAGAAATCCCTGACCACAATAGATGTGAATATAGGCTTAGCCTCTCCTCTATTGGGTCAGAGATTTCTCTCTAACTTTCTTTAAAATTTCCTTATTTTTCTCTTACTATTTTTTTCTTTGTCTCTCTATACCTATCTTTAAATTTATCTTATTTTCCTTTTACTTATTTTCGTATCTATTTACTAACTTTTATGTTATTTTATTTAATTTTATTTAATTTATTTATTTATTTATTTATTTATTTATTTTTTTTTTTCTTTCTTTTTTTTAATTATGCTTTAATTATATATATATATATATTCCTTTTTTTTTTTTTTTTATATTACTAATTTAACTTTTAATTATAATCACTTTTTCAACTTTTATTACTAACTCTCTTCTGTTTAGCTTCAGGTTCAAATAATGACACTGACTAACCTGGCTGTGAGTAGGGGCATAGCTGGCCGGACTGGCAAATAAATATCCCCTGTGTCAGTGTCATTAATATTTGAAACTTATGTAATTTAATTAGGCTTTTTCTATCCTTCTATTACATTTAAGAAATATTATAACGTTTGCTTATCTGGGACAGCACTGATTGTCTGCCAGAATAAATAAATAAATAAAATAAAAATAAAAAAAAAAAAAAAAAAAATTTATGCTATTTTCAAAAACTTTTCGATGTACTTGAAATTTAACTAGTCCAGTTTCCAAATGAGTTGCATAGTTGGACGATTTAATATTCTTTTAATGAAATATCTTAGACTGTTTTTCACGTCTTCATACGGCTCGTATATCCAAACCTGGGCAGCTAGACATGTAATCGCTTTAGTGGTTGCCTAATACAATTAATAAATCGTATTCGTACTATTTATATTTCGAAGTTTACATATTTTATTTCATATACAGCTGATTGCTTCAACATTACATGATTTTCAAACTTCATGTTACCTGTTAATGTAATGTATAAATACATATACAATTTAACCACTTTAAGCGGTATGCCAGAAGGGTCCACATTTTGTTGTAAACAAGTCCTCCTCTTCTATTTCGTACTAACAGTACTATCGACTGCTCACAGTAGCATTGTATTGAATTTAAAATTGTATCATTTCAGGGCTCTTTGCTAAAACAACAATATCAACAGCATACATTAGGACCTTAAGATTAAGGTTTCCAATCTAAACACCTCCATCGCTTTATCAACAAAAAGTGCAAAAATCATTGACTATGACATAGACTATTTCTTTTTATAGTACTAAGATCTTGTCGTGAAGTCAATAAAGGAGACGTACATCTTTTTTCCTATGTTAAGGAAGTTATTTGCGTAAGCCGAATGTACAAACACGCTATCCACTATTAAGTAGCCTTCCCCATAAAGTAACCTTTGTGAATTTAATTAAACGAGTCCTTAAGACTTTCTCAAAAAGTTTGGGATGCATTTCCCATGAAATCTGCAGGTACTCGGTCTAAGTCTGATGTCATATTTGGTTTGCTGCTTGGCAAAGCTTGTTGTATTTTTGTTGTATTGTGAATGCACGGCTTATTTGTCCACCATTGTATTTGGCGATGCATAGCTTATTTAATTAAAGATTTGCTGGGGCAACTGCAATGTTTCCATTTAGTTTTCTGACCGGTACTTAGAATAACTTTACTCTTTCTATTGTAGTTTCTAGGGGTTGGTAATAGTTGAGCTGTTTATTTTGGCACAATAGTTTGTACAGCGCATATAGGTATCGTTAGGACTCTTTGCTGATTTGGGTGTTTGTGTTTCTAATCGCTTTCTCGCTCGCTTTCTGCCTATTAGAGCTACAAGATATAGTGGTTAGATTTTGTTCAAACTTGGTTTGATTGTTCAAATCGTAATTCAACATCGATATGCCAAGTTTTGTTTTGTTATTTAAAACTTAACAAAGAAGTTTTTCATACAAGAAATTTTCAACCGATTGTTCCTATGGGAACTACAAGATATAGTGGTCCAATTTTGTTCAAACTTGGTCAGATTGTACAAATATAATATAATATATATAAATCGTAAATACATATGCATCGATATGCCAATTTTGGTTTTGAAATCTTGAAAAACAAAAAAGGTTTTTCATACAAACACTTTTCATGAAAACACAGTGTCTTACGGGCTGATTTTGACATACAAACTACATACATTGTGCCGAGTTTCATCAAGATAGCTCAAAGATAAAGCCAAAAACTTTGCATTGAAACAGACGGACAGGCGGACATGGCTATATCGACTCAACTCGTCGTCTTTACCAAGAATACGAAGACGTCTCCTTCTATCTATTACTCATTTCGAGACAAGATTATAATACTCTTTTGTAAGGGTATAATAAAACATCGACTATTTTCGAACTCAAGTGGAAACAAGTTGGCAACACTTGATTTTTGGTTTCAGCTTCTAGGCCTAACGCAAGAAGCACATTCATATAAATAATAATTAATAATAATAAGAAGGTAGTATAAGTAGTGCAAGGAGCGCATAATATTATTATTAATTATGTTATTACTTAAGAAAAGGAGTGCCGTGACAGGCACCTTATATAAGGAGAGTCGAGACTGCAGCTGAGCGATCGTGTTTAAAAGCTATTTGTGAGCGAGAGAGCTGCTCTGTGGTGAAGAGCGAAAGCTCCGAAGAAGCTAGTTAGTTGGCATCGGGACTTAGAAAACGTTAAACTAATCTTAAAAATATTTCACTGTGTGCGAAATACCAAAAACCACGTCTTCTTATTTATTTTGACTGTCTTTGTCTGACCCTTTCTCTCTCTGCGGTTGTGCGCAGTTAATCAGTAAGGTGCGCTATGGTTTCTACCCGACGTGGTCAGGTGATGCGTTGGCGGGTTGACCCATACGTAATTAGGCGCGTGGCTCTAGCTCCGCACAGTTAGGTGGCGTGCACGTGGTGTCAGCAGCAACTTTTCAAAAAGGCAGCTTTGGTAAAGTGACAATAACTCCATACACAGTTTATTGATAGTAATATATGTTTATATTTTTGAAAAAGGTAATAAAATGGCCTATTAACCATGTCCTACAACATTTTTTAATTAGATTATTCGTTCAGAAGTTATTTAGGATTAAAATTAAAATTTGGGCTATAAATATGCCCATTTTAAAAAGGCTATTTCGAGAGAAATTTTTTTTATCGAAAATTAAAATTTTCATTTTTGGTATCACTATTTGGATCTGTAGGTTTACTAATTCCAAAATAAATAATTTTTTTTAAATATCAATTGACAAATCTAGAATGTAAAATTCGAAAAATTGATTGAAAACCGCCCGCCGATCACTTAGATCCTAACGCGTCAACTATGTAAAAAACTATAAATAAATGGCCAAGTTATAGCCCTTAACCCAAACTTACCACAACATACCAAAAATCGTCTTTTCGCATTGAAATTTCTTTTATATGCTGAGGAAAAAGAAGAAAAGCTGGTCGTAAAATGTATGCAGTGACTTACGCCTGGCCATAAACTGGCAAATCTGATGGGTATGTTAGCTATAATTTAGCTATAACTTTATCTTTTATTCATGGATTTTAATGAACGATACCTTGTTTGAGGTCTTATTAATGTATCTTTAGAAATTAAATGCTGAAGTGTCCACTTTAAATTGTTTTTGGAGACGCAAATGCATCAAAAAGAATCCAAGTGTACCCTTTTCTCAAAAATGGTGTACTTAAACGCAGAGTGTCATTTTGCAAACCATTTAATAATTTTATTTTTTAACTTTATTTTTTACATAAGAAATATTTGCAAAATGTTCAGGATTTAATCATTTTCAATGTCAATAAATTGTGTTCGGAGTTATTGTCACTTTACAAAGTCTACCTTTTTGAAAAGTCGAAAATAAAGCTTTTTTGAAAACGGTCACGGCTACCTATTTTTTAAATTTTATTTTCGAAATAAGCGACCCATTTTACATATATATCGACTCTAAAAAGTTCGGGATTCAAATTGCTAGCGTAATAAATAAAATATAATAATGAATTATACAGGGTGTGCGCTAACGGAAAAGCGGGAGCCTGTGTATGTCAACGGGGCGTGTACTTGAAGGAAAGAAACGAAAATAAACTACTTATGGATACTACAAAAATCACGGGGTAGGGCCCCGTTGGATTAATTTTCGCCGAAGGAAGAATTTTAGGACATAGCGCTAGAGTTCGGCTTAGACCAAAACGGTA
Source organism: Hirtodrosophila alboralis (assembly GCA_035043045.1). Lineage (NCBI taxonomy): Eukaryota > Metazoa > Arthropoda > Insecta > Diptera > Drosophilidae > Hirtodrosophila > Hirtodrosophila alboralis. Next base: position 101,210 of record JAWNNH010000147.1, on the reverse strand, counting down.
AATCAGAAAAGCTGCTTAAGTGTCGTTTCGTGTTTATTAAGGAGGGTATCCATTAAATACCAGGTTTGGACTTAGCTGGGGTAGTTGGGGGCGCACTATGCTGAGGGCACTGATGCTGTGTCATCAGTGACTCAGCCTTAGGTACGCGTCATAAGGCAGAAGGGGGCCTGAATAGCTTAGTGGCCGAGGTCTACCGTTAGTGACTTTAAGCAAAAGCTGACTTTTCTGTCGATATAGGTAGACGGAGGTTCTGGTGGCAGGGGTAACGGCTTAGAGGGGACGTCGTCAAGTACTCCTCATGCGGCCAATGCCACGTGTACAACCTGAGTCAAGAATGGAAGTTTAACTGAAATTTTCCTGCCGCTTCATTATTTTGAGAGTTTGGACGACCAGATTAGAAGTCGTCGTCAACAAAGTGGGGAGAGTTTTAAGGACTTCCTGATCGAGCTCAGTGAACTGATTCACCACGCCCGGTACGACGCCGGTAGAGAGCTTCACCGGTTGTAGGAGAACTCCCGGCTATACATTCGGCGTTGCGCCTTCTCCAGCCTGATGCAGCTTACCGAGATGGCAGTCGACTACGAAAGCGTGAAGAGGCAAAGCCAGGAGTACGGATGCGGAGTACCGGAAACGCGAGCCGCTCAGCATTAGGACCTGACAGAGTGCGGAAATGTAAGTAGCGCCCCTCGTGCGTCTTACAACCCTTTCCGAGCAGTCCCGCAACTGGTCCCAGAGGTACTGGGTAGCTGAGGGATCCTAAGTCCGGCCTCAGCCTGCTGCGAGGAGGCGACACACAGGAGGATCGAGCAAGGTGAATACGACGGCTTAAGATGCACGGCCAGATATGGAAGCGAAGAACATTTTGCAAAGGATTGCAATAGCCCCTTGATTGGTTTTTGTCGACAGTGCGGCGCGAGAGGCATTAGTGCGCAGGAATGTTGCCAGAGAAACGATCAAAGAAACTCGCGGAGGCGTCACAAGGTCAGCACCCCTACAACCGGGAATTAGATGGAATATTTTACGTCGAGGGCGGCCATATCGTAGCCACGTTATATATATATTGGTAGGGCGGAAAGTCGAGATGTTGTTGCTCGTTATGGGCTCTATGCTGGAGCAGTTAATCCTAGTTATGGACTTTCTGTGCGCGGTGGGCACAAGAATCCTGTGTGGATACGCGGAACTAATTTTAGAAAGAGAGAGGACTCACCCTCATGAAGATGGAAGGCCTCTCAGGAGCGAGGAGGTACCAGCGGACAACTCCCAGCTGGTAATAGAGACGTCTATGAGGCCGGCAAACAGGAAAGAGAGGAAAGGACAAAAAGCAGTGAAGAGTCAGAACGATATGGCGAAGGGCGTAGAGACATCGAACGTGATTAAGGGGGGTACGGCGAGTTTGGGCTGGTTGGATCAGCCAGTTCAGGAGATAAGCACCACATGTTGACCGCCGTCTACAAGGTGTCGCGAGAAAGCAATGCCACGTAAAGACACGATGAAGTCAAGGGATCTTAATTCTAATGTGCAGAAGTTTTTGGAGAAGGAGTTGGCAATGTTTGAGAAGCTCAAGGGGGTGTCGGACAGAGTCGTAGTGATTCAAAGTTTGAAAGCACTAACAGACCTTAAAGAGCTTCGGCAGTGCTTGGGCATGGCGTTATGGTACCGGTGGTTTGTGCAGCCTATGACGACGTTGTTGAAGAAGAAGAATGGTCGTGGGGTGCGGAACAACGAAGATCTTCTAAAAGTTAGTCTCACAACGGCCCCGGCTCTCGCATGTCCCGATATTTCCGCTAAATTCGCTCTTAAAAACGATGCAAGCGACCTGACAGCAATCGTAACACAAATTACACTAATTTACAGCAAAAAAGGAACTGGGCTCTCATAGACTACACTTGATGTATTTTCGAGCGTTGATTTTATAAATGCAAACTATTTTGTTTACCAAAGAATGGTTTTGGCAGTCTTTCGACTTATTTGTTCATATATACAACAAATCTTATTTTATCTTAAATAATGTTACACAATTCAATAGACAATTATATCCCCTTTCCAACGGTGTGCCGTTTATGCAGATCGAATTAAAGCCATTAAAAATCCTCAAAGTATTAAAATGTGAAAATTTTATGAATTTTCGAAAAAGTTCTAAAGTTCATTTGCTCTTTTAAAAATTTAAAAAATTTGTTTAAATACTTTTAAAAATTTAATATGTTAGATAATTTTTTTACGAATATATTAAAAGTATACATTTGTCCAAATCTGACAGTAAATGTGGTGGTTATTAAGCAATTTGTAAAGACAGTCAAAAAAAATTCACCTTGTTCATCACTTTTCTAGCCATATTTGAGGAAAATTTACTATTTAAGAGAGAAAACAGTGATGCGTTGGTATATTTTAAAAAAAAATTTTGCATATTGTCAACGGAAAAATTACAGTGGAAATATTCGATAAAGATACGCCAATCTTCAGGCTCATGATTCTCTCTAAATAAAGCAAACAATTCATTCAAATCGCCGCAATACCTAAAGTTTCTAGTCAGTTTTTACTTCTCATCTTCAAATATGGCTGGAAAAATGAAGACCAAGTTGAATTTTTGCTTGAGTGATTTTTCAAGTCGGCCTTCCTCGTGCAGGGAAGGGAACCCCGCCCTCCAGCCTCATTGTACGACGAAATAATGCCAGGAGTAGCCCACATCTCCCAGCGTCCAAGCAAAAAAGCTATTAGGCTGAAAGAAGTCTTTAACATAGCCCGCAATAACATGTAACATGCTTCTCAGGAGCAGAGCCGGAGAGAGGGGAGACCTTCCCTCAAGTCGCGACCTTCCCACAAGTTGCGACAAAAGTTCTCTCCAAAGCCGTCGACGGATTTGGAGTTAAGCTGGCCCCAAAATGAGATGGCTCGTATATGGTGTTGAAGTTCGTTTAGCCCAACATCGTCCGGCTAGAGAGTGAAGGGGATCGAAAGAGAGAAAATGTGAATATAGCCCAACTGAAGCAATAAATAGGGATCCGCAGGCCAGAACACATTAAAAATTTGCTACCGATTGGATAATGATGGATGGCCAGCAATAAGTTGTTGTATATTATCGTTTATATGGTAACCTTAGATTTAAGTTAAGTAATCGCAGACGTCATAGTAATCAGCAACGAGAAGGCACAGGCAGTAAAAGAGTACGTGGAGGACGAAGAGGGCCCCAGGAGTAACCGTAGAGATATACAGGACGAGCATTCAGCGTACGTGGAGGACGAAGAAAACGATAGAAACCCCGAGCGCGATCGGCATAAGGATTGGGGGCAAGAACCATGGCAACAGCAGGAATCTATATGAGAAAGCGAGTTTGACACGAGATGCAAGCTAAGTAGCGTGCATTACGGCTCCGACTGTTAGGCAGTTAGGTGTGTTTGTGGTTTTTACTGGCCGTGGTGCATTGGCGGTTTAACCTCTACGCAATTAATCGCAGATGGCTTCGGCCCCGCGCATTTGGGCGGCGTGTTCGTGGTTTCGCCCCGGCACTATTAGGCATAGAGCGCTTATGGCTTCGGCTCTGGTACAGCAATGCAGCAATCGTGTTGACGGATTCGGCGTCGACAAGAACGGGAGGGTGCGCTTACGGCTCACGTTCAGCGCTGTCAATAAGCGAGCTCGCGGCTTAGACCCAGAGCAATACGATTGAGGGGCGGGCTAGAGAAGGATTAGTTGAGGTAATTTATTTGAACTCTTTTAGTAGGCGACTGTACTGACAATTCTCAAACCACTATAACTCGGTTTCCCAACGATTTTCAAAATTTCTTATAAACGTACCTTGACCCGACTGAGACTTCAACCCCGGCCAAAGAATTTCCCTACAATATCTAAGACTTTCCCATTCATCTAGATCATTTTTTCAGCTTTAATTTTTTAAAACTCATATCTTATTTGTGATCCCTGGTCAAAAGACTGTTCTTACATAAAATATTTGTTGCATACCTTCCTGATTGACAAATCCGCCATCAGCACTAAGGCGTCTTCGTTATATTTATCAATTTGAAGAACCACCAAACAAGTGTTATGACACATTTCAATTTCCTTCGATTTCATTTGTAATTGAGCTACAGATAATAATATATCGAGGTCCTTTGGAGTGTGTTTGACGCATTCCTTAAAATGAGTATATGCCAGTTCTTCGTTTTTAATGTGTATCGCTTGTTTTGCCATAAGAACGTATATCCTGCGAAAAAATATTGTATACAGTTAAATTTGATCGAATATGATGAGATTTTAAAAGGTATAAATATTATGGTGAGTATATGGTACTACACAGTAATGTGTATTTCAGTGCAGAAGCTATAGCTTTACTAAATTATTATTCAGGCCAAAACTGAAGTAAATTTTTCAGTGGAAAAATTCATTTTTTTATCTTCAGAAAATTTTGTCATTAAAAATAAGTATCTCTGCCGATCATTTCACCAAAATTTTTTGTAAAAAACTCTGGCCTGGGCACTTAAATTTAAAAGAACACACTGCGAAAAGAGAAAACGTCTTGTATATCAAACTTTTTAGAGTCGAATTATTTGTAAAATGGCTCGCTGACTCCGAAAATAAAACTCAAAACATATGTTGCCGGGACTGTTTGCGAGATAATCGAAAAAGCTATATTTTCGACTTTTTAAAAAGGTAGCTTTGGTAAACTGACAATAACTCTGAAGATAGTTTTTTGATATTAAAAGTGTTTATAATTTTGAAAAGGTAATAAAATAACCTATCAACCTGATGTACAACATTTTTAGTTCGATTTGTCGATAAGAAGCTATTAGAGACTGAAATGGAAATTTTGCATAAAATTATGACCATTTTAAAAAAAGCTTACTTTTGTGCCATTTTTATTCGATAACTATAATTTTGGTTTTTTGTATCACTCTTTGGATATGTAAGCTTACTTATTCTTAAATAAATTGCTTTATAAAGTAACGACCAACTATTGAAAATTATTGAATCCTGAACATTTTCCAAACATTTCTTAAGTAAAAATGCTGTTTGATACCGAAAATTAAGTTGAAAGACAAAATTATTAAACGGTTTGTAAAATGACACTCTGCGTGTGGTTAGTCCAGGTAGTAAATTCTCTTGGGTCATTCCTAAAAATATTCATTTATTTGTTTACTCAACCTATTTACTCAAGCTTGCAAACGATCAGCGGATTGTAAACGCATCTACTCTAGTCGAAACACTTATGTAATCATGTCGAGTATCGAGTATCAACTACCAAAAATGGCAAATATATAAAAACGAGTTAGCAGAATTCAGGGTCATTTTGAACGCTATTTTCCCTCCCAGTATTTTTATGGGTTTTGGATGTACATCCATAAACTTTGAAAGTGAAAATGGACACTCCCTGGTAAAAACGTATTATAAGTTAGAATGTGAGCTCTAATGTTAAATTTATTTCCTATATTGGCATGGTTTATTTATAATATAATATTTCATAATTTGGTATTGATCTTAAAAAACAAAGTCTTTCGACCGATTGTTCCAAAAGGAGATTTAAGGTATAGTGCTCCGATTTTATTGAAACTTAGTCAGAATGTACAAATCGTAATTCTACATTGATATGTCAAGCTTGGTATTGATATCTTAAAAAAGTTATTTATACAAGTACTTTTTGGCCGATTGTTCCTATGGAAGCTACAAGATATAGTAGAACGATTTCAAATCGTAAATATACATCGATATGCTAAGTTTGGTTTAGATATCTTGAAAAACAAAGAAGTTATTCATATGGACACTTTTCGGCATATTTTCCTATGGTAGTTTCAAGATATAGTGGTCCGATTTTAATCAAACTTGATCAGATTGTACAAATCGTCATTCTACATCGATATATCAAGTTTGGTTTTGATATCTAGAAAAACAAAGTTATTCATACAAACACTTTTCTTGAAAATATAGTGTCTTCTATTTTTCCTTCATAGCTATATGATATAGTTTTTCGATCGGGCTGATTTTGCCATACAAACTATATACATTATCAAGCTTCATCTGTGCCGAGTTTCATCAGGATTGCTCAAAAATAAAGCCTAAATAAATAAATAAATAAAGACAAAACTAACCGTTGGTTATCTCCCTTTAAAATTCAAAGTATCAACTGCGTATCTTGCTTTGTACGCTGCTCAAAGTGGCACCCACTTGAAACAATTTCTAGAAGTGGTAATTCGTACCACAGATCGTCATTGAGACGGCATATTAAGTGCTTGTGCCTATTAAATTACTTTAGTTAAATGCGAAAAATATTTATTATTTTGTTTATTGAAAAAAAAAACAAATGCTCAGCTGATAGCAAACGTATCCAGTCCAGTAGAAACACCACTTAAAACCTATCACGATTGCGTAATATCGATAACAACACGCGTTTGTGTGGAAATCGACAATATACAGTCTCTTGATTCAATTTACAAACTATTTTATTCTGTCATAATCGAGTTGACAAAACGCGCGTTTATTCCAAACTCAATTTTTGTATCCCTAAAATTATATAATACTTGTATCGGCTGTAAAAGTGCGTAGACCGAATTTCACTACAAACGCTTCTAGTACCAGAAACATGGTCTAAGCGACATGTTAAAAAGATAATCAGAATGTTTGCATGCAAAAAGCGGCATCGAGTAAAGCTGGGTTTCCATTGGTGGATGCATTGAAAGCGATTATCAATAACATCGAAAGACGCCTGACGTACGTTCAAGACCCATGCTATTTACGTAAGCTAAGGTATGGGGGCTAGGCTGTTAGGTATGGGAAAAAGTCGAGTTTGGAATTAACGCGGGTTATGCTAACTCGTTTTTGGTTAAATTTCATAGATTGCGTTCCTGTTAACTAGCTGTTAGCTCAATTTTGTGCAAATCACCCAGAGCAGTGGGCTACTATAATTATATACATTTGTGTCAAGAACTAAATAAATTGACGGTGGCCGAGCCCAACATGGCGAACCGTTGATTACCACCCGCTATAATTCTTAGTATCAACCGCGTATTTTGATTTTGGGCGCTGCTTAATGTGCAGCATATTACACCCATCTGAAAATGTACTAGAAGCTGTAATTTGTACCATAGCACGACATTGAGAGATCATATTAAGTGCATAAGACATTCTGTTGGTCAAATTAAAAGAATATTTATTAATTTGTTTATTGAAACTTTGTCTCTTGCAAGCAAATGAGCAGCTGATGGCAAACACATCCAGTTCAGTAGAAACACCATCCAAGACCTATCGCTTTAGCCTGTTATCGATGGCATAACGCGTTTGTGTGGAAATCGGCTTTAAATTAGGATTCACCGAGGAATTTATTTTGCTTTTAAAATTAACAAGATCTATCGATAGCTTATTGTGTGGTAAACAATATTTAAAGTGAAATGCCGTCACTAATACAAAATATAGGGGTCGGATTTTATAAAAAAAAAACAAATATCAAATAAGTGTTGCCATGGCAGACGATTTGCAAAATTACAAATGCCAATTACAGCAAGTAAGTATTCCAGTAAAACAAAAATATTATATTATATGCACATACGTACATACTTATGTATGCATGTACATTTGAGATACCTTAACATTTGCACTCACGAGAAATTAAACTGATAATATTTATGTATTTATTTTTACAGTTTACTTTAACAGACGGTATTTAAATTTTATCAAGTGGCTTACGCATTGATAGGGAAATATTTTATAAATACATATGTACATAAAGGTATTTAGTGCATATCAGCCAGCATCTGTGAGAAAACTCGACCAAGTACTAATTTCAAACCAATTAAGATTGGTTCCAAATTGTTAAAAATCTTTATATAAAGAAAACTTTTATTTCTTATTTATTTCTTCATCTCAAAACAAGTGCTAGTGATCCCCAACATCAGATCTGTTCATTAGAAAAACAGACTTGAAAGAGATAATTTGGAAATATTTTGGTAAAATCTGTTAAAAAATTTAAAATTTTGTTTGTTACATTTTATGGTTGGTATTTTTATATGAACGCAACAGTTGAGCAACCAATTCAGCTCCCCGTTTTCCTTTTGGTAGAAAGTTGCATACTTCCTTGATAAAAAAATATAATAGTAATTATTTAAACTTTCCTTCTCTATATCACCGTGTTTGAGTATTGTGTCTCTTACTTATAGTCCCCGAGATCTGTGCGTTCATATAGACATAATGACAGACGGACGGGCAAACAGACAAACAGGCGGGCACTGCCACACAGCAAAACCAAATTGTATTAAAAACGAGCCACCTTATCTTAATGTCACAAAGGAACAATCGCTTGAAAAATGTGTTGTATGAGCAACAAATCTTAATAATTCTAAGTATAATTATGGTCTAGTTAATTTAGTTACATTAAAATAGGTGGCTATAGAAGTGTGTATTTGTAGTGCGCAGATTTAATAGCAGTATATACATAAAATAAGAATAACCATTTTAAACCTCCCACACAACTAACTAAAGCGTCTAAAAAATGCAGGGAAAACAAAGTTTAGAGTTTGTTTAAAAGAACATATTTCTCGTATAAGTTCAATGTCGATTTTCATAAAATTCGTGTCATCTAAAATAAGCAGTAAAGTATGGTTGAGAAGATGCCGGACAACACCGTGTAATTCCATTTAGTTTTAAAATTTGTAGTTCATTTGTGCTTAAAATCACTAAAAATACACTAATTTTTGTAAATATATTTTTCGTAGGTAGAAGCAGCTTTACAAACAGATCCAACAAATGAAGAACTTTTAAAATTAAAAGACGACTTAGAAGAGGTCATCAAACTTACTCGAGACTTGATAAAAACACAATTAGAAGAACAGCGTAAGTCCTCATATGTGGAACCATCTTCCTCTAAAACCGCGTCATCAAATTACTTTGACGAAATCGAAGCTGCTCTCTTGGAGGCTGAAAAACTTGTGACATCTGTTAAAGTCTGGAAAATTGGAGACAAATGTCAAGCAAAGTGGACTGAAGACGGTCAGTACTACGATGCAACTATCGAAGGTATAACTGGTACGGGTGAGGTCAGCGTAATATTTGATGCCTATCAAAATCGGTCCACAACTTCGCTTAATGAATTACGTGAGCGCACAACCCGGAATGAAGTATTCCCATCTAATAAGTATGAATACTTTATTAGTTTTAATTATTGAAAGTTGTATAACAATTTTTGTTTTTTTTTCTCAGGCGACATAGACCCAATCAAAAGGAATATTTAAAAAAACGTAAACAAAAGAAACAACAACGCTTCAAAGACTTGGAAGAAGAACGCGAGTCTGACAAAAATAAATGGCTTACGTTTACTACTAAGAATCAGAAGAAACCAGGGATGAAAGTAAACAGTATATTTGCTTCGCCGGATAACGTCAGTGGAAGAGTCGGCATTGGCACATGTGGAACTGCTGGTAAAGGTATGACTGATTTTACAGTTGGAGAAAAATATCGAAAAGGTCTTTGATTTAATAAATTTTTTCGGTAAAAAAAAATAAAAAGTACATTGTTTAATTTCTCCTCGTCCAATAATACATTCAGCCCTTACATTTAAATAACACAATTAAGAATGTTATTTTCTCCTAATTTTATCTTATCTATTAATAGTGACAACAAAAATTTTTTTTTTTAAATTTTTTAAATGCAAGTAATTGTCTTTTATTTAAAATAAAACTAATTTTTATATATTGAACAATATTCGTTTTAAATTTAAACTAATAAACAAAAATAAATTAAATTAAACTAAATCAATCATCTAACTGTACAGCAATGCGATCGAAATTTTTCGCGATCCGATGTATTAGATAAACAGTACAGCAGCGTTGTTGTATACCATGTACCCATTAAAAGAGATTAATAAAACAGTGTAACAGGCTGAATGAGGCATCTACGACCCCAGAATCAGAATAAGCAGCCGAGTCGATCTGGCCATGCCCAATTGTATGAACGGTAAAATACACTATCTTACACATTTTTTTTTTATCGAAGGAGCTGGGCTCTCATATACTTTTTTTGATGTATTTTTGGGCGCTGATTTCAAAAATGCAAACCATTTATTTTTTCAAAGAATGGTTTTCAAGATAACCGTGAATAGCTAGTTTTTTTGGCAGTCTTTCGACTTATTTGTTCATATCAACATCAGATCTTATTTGATCTTAAATAATTACACAATTCAACAGATAATTGTATCCCCTTTCTAACGGTATGCTGTTTATGCGGATCAAATGAGAATTAAAGCCTCTATATATCCTCAAAGTTGAAAAATGTGAACTTTTTTTGCATTTTTGAAAAATTGCTGAGTTTTAATTGGACTTTTAAAAATTTTAAAAATTCGTTTAAATACTTTTTACGATTTATTATGTTAGACAATTCTTTTACGAATATTTTAAGTATACATTTGTCAAAATCGGTCGGTAAATGTGATAGTAATTCAGCAATTAGTAAAAACACCCAAGTAAAACTTCACTTTGTTCATCACTATTCCAGTAATAAAAATATGTCGAAAGACTGCCAAAAAACTAGCTCTTCGCGGTTTTCTCGAAAACCATTCTTTGAAAAAATAAATGGTTTGCATTTTTGAAATCAGCGCCCAAAAATACATAAAAAAAAGTATATGAGAGCCCAGCTCCTTTTTTGCTGTAAACTGGTGTAATTGATGTAATGAATTCAACCGTGGTCGCCGTTCTTTACAGGTCGATTTTAAAGAAGGTCGTCCAAAATCAGTTTTTCGATGCTGTGAGCGAACTTATTTAAGCATGTTTAAACATAAGTAGGACGAGCATCAATAAAATATTGCATAAAGATGAAAATGTAAAAAATATATATTTGCATTGAATTTCGCATAATTTGACGATCGTTTAGAACAGTGATGGGCACGTAGTAGCTCACCGGACTTATGCTGCTCACACCGTTATTTTTCAAAAATGGTGCCAGACTGTCGCACACAAGCAGTCAAGCGCAAAAGTGTCAATCGGTAGCGAGCACACAAAAACAAAATACCATGAGTGGTTTTTCCAACCGAATACGAGAAATTTTTCGGGATCGAACCAAAAAAAGACTAATTATTGTAAATGTTGTGACTCACGAGCTGATTTTTTGTGCCCATCGCTGGATTAGAAGTGGGATCGTTTCAATTTCATACAATAAAACTATCGACCCTAAATACTGGTTGTTTTTTCCATTACTAGGCCACATACATAAACTTGATCAGATTGTGCAAATAATAATAATTCATCGAACTCATAAGTTTGGTTTCGATATATTCAAAAACAAGAATTTTTTTATACAAGCGGTCGATTTTTCCTATGGGAGTTATAAAATATAGTGGTCCGATTTTGATGAATACATTGAATTACATACATTAACAATTAGATTTGTATAATTATCGTCAGTGAATGTGCTTGTGCTGAGTGAGTTTGGAAAGATGCCAGTTAAAAGCTGTAAGGATATGCTGTGTGATTTGAAAGCAAAGCAAGTTATTCACGATATTCAAGAAATATAATTCTTTGCTTGAATAGTTGCATAAATTCATGTCCGACAAAAAAAATGTACTATTATTCAAACGGTAACACTACTTACTCTGACAAAATTTTGCACTGCTCGTAAGTGTTATTTGATTGATATATTGAACAAAATTTTTGCACTTGGTACTGATTATTTCGGGCTTGCTTTAAGGCCTGCAATGACTCACGAATTTTTCCAGACTTCTCATAAACACGTGCCAGTAGTATCAGCTGCTTTGTTCGTTGTTGCAGATCTGTAAGACTGTCAGCGTTTCTAAAATAAGAATGGAATATTTTTCGTAAAATATTGTCGATTTGAGGAAAATTATATTACATTTTTGGTTTATCAACATCTGTTAAAATGCTTACTGCATTTTCATATTGTTTCAGTTTTAAAAACAACTCAGCCAAATCCAATTTTAACGCAGAGCACTTAGGATATTGTAGTACTTCATAATAATATCTCAAAGCTTTGGAGTAATGATGAATTTTAACAAAAACTCTACCAAGTTTTCTGGCCAGAAATGCGTTTGTTGGACACATATTTAACGCTTTTTGGTATGCATCAATTGCCATATCTGGCTCTATATTATAAGCAAAAGTCAAAAATTATTAATAAGTAAACATAACATCAAATTTACGGTTACCTTGAATGGATAGGCACGCTGCTCCAAATGTTAAGAAGCTTTTAGGTTCCGGTAGAACGTCAACTAGCTCCTTAAAGCACTTACAGAATGCACTGCGATTCTTTCGATGCTGCAGAAATATATTTGCCAAATGTGTCTTAGCCTAAAAGCGAAAGTTAGATAAATTACAATATCAGGTATTCTAGTTAATAACAAATAAAAGTACTAAAACCGAAAAATGGATAAACTGCAATTTCAGGTATTCTAGTTTATAACAAATAAAAGTACTATAGTCAAGTATAATCCACTATAATACACCATGTTCCCAGTCAAAATTCGGTATTATCGATTTGCGGAAAGTATCAGAAATTTTAAATAAAGTAAATCTGCGATTGTAATACAGGAATCTTTTTGACATTCATGCAAGAATATATACTTTATACGTTCGAAGATGCCTCCTTCCTGCCACAGGAACGATCGATCGAATATTAAAATTTTTTAAATGGTATATGGGCATCAAAAGTGGTTTAAAAATTTTGTTTTTTCTTATTTTCATAAAGAGATATGCTAAAATTTAAGTATTATTATTAGCTTCACCATTCAATTTAATTTTTATTTGGAGAAAATTAGGGAGCAAGCTAAAACTTGATTCTGTTTGTTTTTTGTTCCTATCATTGTAATTTTTATCTTGAGTTATTATTGGCTATTTACTTATGTTATGAACTCTTCTTATAGAAGTATTGTACCAACAAATAATTAAAAATGATAAGAGATTAAGCAAGGTCCGATCAACGGTAAATTTTTACGCTTATTTTTCTTGCTATTCTTGTGTAACGTTCGCTAACCAAAAATAGCATTTGCCATCAGTACTCCGTAAGCAATTACTGAAAGTGTTTAAAAACTAAAACCTAAGCCCAGCTTAATGTGCTTCATCAAAATAAAATTTACTTGCAGACATAAAGTTTGCTCAATTGATTCAATTTATATAAATTTATTTGCTCAATTTTTTATATTAATTTTAAAGTGCGTAGCGTTGGCGATCGTAAGTTAGTTTTTCAAGCAAATAGTGTTTTTATTTATTATTAATTTTAGTAATTATTTTTAATTTTTCTAAATTATTATTAATTTTTTAAATTATTTTTATTTCTTCTTATTTGTTATTAACCTATAAATCGTAATTTAAAAAAAAAAATATAAATTATTTAACATCATTAACAACATGTTCGCGTCTAACGCTCTCAGAATTGCAAATGTTTTTGTATTTTGCAAGTTATCAAAACCAAACTTGGCAAATCGATGTAGTATTATAATCTGACCAGTCCGACTGAGTTTTATCAAATTCGAACCACTATATCTTATAGCCCTTATAGGAACAATCGATCGAAAAGTTTTTTGTTTTTTTAAGATATATCATACAGTTGCCATACAGTTCTATGTAAAACTTTTTTTTAATTTTCAAGATATCAGAACCAAACTCACCAAATTATTATAGAAACACGTTCTGTACTTTATAATAAAGTTTGTTATAGGAACAATCAGTGGAGTATTCAGAATTTTTTTAGAAGACCATTGCAAGGATACATAGCTTCGACGTGTCAAAGATAGCCGTTTCTTTCCTTTTTTTTAAACTATCTGAATTATTTGAAAACGATAAATAAATATTGAAATCTACATTATTTCTTTATAGTTTGAAATTATTTTCTATTAAAAATTACATTCCAAATAGCTATTTTGTAATTTTTCAAGATACTGTCAAAAGAGACTTCCACATTTTGTAGCGTTTGCGATCGCAGTTTTTTCATAAGTATTTTAAAAACATCAAAACTATGGAAATTGACTTCTTTTGAATTAAAAAATATATATATTAAATTAAAAAAAAAATGTTTTTGTTATTCTTTTTTTTTTCAATTTAAACGCGTACGAAAGTGATGTTCGCGAACCTGGAAATGCCCATATAGCTTTAGAAGATTTTCCATAATTGGCGACCAATTTTTCTTATGGATTGAACGGGATAAAATAAATTTTTAAAATTTGGTTTTGAAATCTTTAGTAAAGCCCGTTGGTGTCACGGAAGTTCTAGAGATTTTATTTTTCGAACTTGACGATATAAAATCGAAAAAAACCCCTTGCCAACTGTTCGGTTAACTTTCAGTTGGACTGCCTCCCAAAATATTTCATCGTATTTTATTTACCTTTTAATAAAAAAACTATTAAAAGATTAAATGTTATTAATTTGTTTGTAAAATCGAAATATATATGAATCTAAAACTTGATTGTTATGACACAAATAAATTTGAAATGTTAGTGTGTGGAACACTTTAAATAACCTATTTTTTTTTTAGTTTTACGTGTAATACACTGAAATAAATTATAACTAGAAAGAAACAGCTATATATGACTGATCGTTTCTAAGGGAACTATAAAATATAGTGGTCCAATTTTGATGAAAATTGTTCAGATTGTGTATTTAATAATAGCACGAACTGGTATGATTGGTTTTGATATCTTGAAAAACAGCTATACGATATGGTGGTCCGATTGATCGAACTTGGTCAGTTTGTACAAAAAATATAACAATACATAGAACTACATATTCTATATTTATGTATTAATAGGTTAATAGGTTAATCGAAACTCATACGAATGTCAGTCTCTCTTGTAAGCTTAGAAAAAACATTCTAATTAATACAATATTTTTACATGTTCGTACGGCCAGTTACTTTACTTTACAACATAAAAAAATATTAATTACACTATGCAACAGCATTTTGTATCACGGCCTTTTTAGAGTCCATTAATATATAAAATAGGTCACTGATTCCGAAAAAAATTTAAAAAAAAAAAATAGGTTTTCGACTTTTTAAAAAGGTAGCTTTGGTAAAGTGGCAATTACTCCGAACGTAGTTTATTGCTATTAAAAGTGTTTATATTTATGAAAATGTAATTAAAAGGCCTATATAACATATAACATTTTTAATTCGATAATTCGCTTAGACGTTATTAAGGATTAAAATAAAATATGTTGCCTAAAAATAATCCCATTTTAAAAAAAGCTATTTTTTGTTGAATTTTTTTTTTTATCACTGTTTGGATCTGTAAGTTTACTAGTTCTTAAATAAGTTAATTTTTTTTTTAATATCTATTGACAAATATAGAAGTTATTAACTTATAAGTGGGAAAAGAAAATTTTTAATTTTTGTGTGAAAATTTTCAAATGGCCATAAACGGGTAAATCTGATGGGTATGTTAGCTATAAATGGCTATAACTTTGCTCAGGATTCAGTCATTTTTAATACTTGGTCGTTGTTTTATAACAATAAACTCGTAAAAAGCGATTTTTACACAATACTACGAAAGATTTATGGGCTAATATCTTCTACATTTGTCGATCGATACTTACAAATTTTTTTTATTTTTTTAAGAATTAGTAAGCCTACAGATCCAAAGAGTGATACAAAAAAAAGATCCTAGTTTTCAAAAAAAAATTGAACAAAAAATAGCTTTTTTTAAAATGAGCACATTTTCATGTCAATCTTCAATAACTTTTTAACGAATAATCTTAATAAAAAATATTACATGGCGGGTTGATAGGCCATTTTGTTACCTCTTCAAAACTAGAACCTATTTTAATATCAATAAAGTAGGTTCGGAATTATTGACACTTTACCAAATCTACTTTTTTGAAAAGTCGAAAATGTAGTTTTTTTCGATTATCTCGAATAGGTACCGTCAATATATTTTTTGAATCAGCGACCCATTTTATATATAATTCAACTCTAAAAAGTTCGGGATATAAGAATTTTTTTCAAATTGTTGCATAGTGTTATTTATTGTTTTATATGTTAAATATTTATATGAATATTCTGTTAGGGTATATGCATTCGCAAAAGAGAACATAAATCTCTGCTTAAAATTCTCCCTCTTTCGGCTTGGTTTTCATTGTCAAACACGCTATGCACTATTTTTATTTTTATTTTCGGCACGCCGAAGCTATATACCCTTGCAACAGTCTTCTAAGAAAATTTTGAATACTTTTGCATAGTTTGGTTTTGATATCTTGAAAAACGAAAAAAAATTCATA
Source organism: Hirtodrosophila alboralis (assembly GCA_035043045.1). Lineage (NCBI taxonomy): Eukaryota > Metazoa > Arthropoda > Insecta > Diptera > Drosophilidae > Hirtodrosophila > Hirtodrosophila alboralis. The sequence goes on along the minus strand of JAWNNH010000147.1, from coordinate 85,020 downwards.
CAAACAGTTTTCCTGAAAATGAAGTCTCTCCGATTGTTCCTATGGCAGCTATATGATATACAAACTACATACAATATCAAACTTTGTCTGTGCCAAGTTTCATTAAGATAGCTCAAAGATAAAGCCAAAAAGTTTGTATATAAACAGACGGACAGACAGACAGACGGACATGGCTATATCAAATATCAATCAAAAATATGTATACTTTATCTCCTTCTCTGCATTACACATTTCGAGACAAAATTATAATACCCTTTTGTAAGGGTATAAAGAGACAAATGATATATATATATTCATTATATATATTTAGTATTGGTCAAGATATAGGCATGTCAGGTTTTTTTTAAGTTCATTGCATTTTTTTGACTTTAATCGCCATTCATTTAAAGAGTTCCCTTCGCACTATTTTTTTTTTAATTTTTTAAGCAATCTGCGTACAACAACATTTATTTGAACTAAATTAAAATAATGTGTTGATAAGTATTATGCACTTGCCACATAAAGGTGTACTACCTATTAACCTACCTATCTATTATTATTACTTGCATCGTAAAAGTTTTTTGGCCATAACTCCAGATTTTGGCTGTCATCTGAAAGTTTCAGGTATGCAGTAATATTATACTCGAGTAGGACTAGAACGTACATACGGGTATTTCCCCTCATATTTAACTTTTGTCGTTTTTGTCGCACAATGTAATTAATTTTTTTTGTGGTATTCGCGTAACTTAACTAGCCATACTAACATGTGGTAAAATTTTGGGTTCATTAAAATTGTTTTACTATGCTAATGGGAGTTTCATTTAGCCTATTTATATATAGATGACAGAACCTCAAAAATGTTCGAGCTCAATTGCAAATACGTTGGTATACGATTTTTGGTTTACTGAAGATTTTGTAAAATACAAAATGATGAATTAAAATTTATACACTTACCTGTATATAGTACGATTGTTGTGGAGTTATTTTACTGAGTAGGCTTATTGCTTTATCGACATTACATTTATCTAGCATCAGTTGCGAATGTGCAATGACTAAACGACCTATCTCGGGCGTACCGCTAAACTCATCAATAGCAGACTGTAAAATACGTTCACTTTCGTAAATTCCCTGGGCATCGTTCATCTCACGAAGAATACAGATTAGTTCTATATATAATGTCATTTTATCAGAACTGGTTATTATGGCATCAGTTTTCGTAATAAAGTTAGATTGAACAACTGTCGACGTGGTTCCAATTAATTGCATTGCAAACAAAAAACTCGAATGCGCTTCCGATAGCTTTTGCTGGTTTTTTAGTACAATGCCCTTTAGCAGATGGTACATGGGGCGTTCACGGATAGTAAATGTTTGTGCTAATGATTGTTCTAAATACTCTAACGCTTTCGAGTATTGCTTTTCTTCCACCAGTATTTGAGCCATAAGTAGATGTGCTTCAGTGAAAGTTTCTCCAAAAATATTAAGAATATGTTGCAGACGGTTAATAGCCTTAGGATATTTACCGCATAGGAACTCAACTTTAGCTAGCATAAACATGGCCTGTATGAAAATAAAATATTCGAATTAATGTTATAGTAAAGAATTAATAAACTGAGTTTGATATACCCCTTGGTGTCCTGGGCATAAATGTAATATGTTTTCCAGTATGTTGTGACAGTGTTTGAGAGTAATGTGCAATGATTCCCGATCCAGGTCTATGTTATAATGTACTCGTACTGAAGCGGGCGTGTATCGAATAAGCTCCATGCATAGCTCAAGCATAAAATCAGGATTCATCCTGAATATATATTCCCCAAAGGAAAATAAATCAAATTTTCGAAATTGCAAGGCAGCTGCCTCAACCAACAATTTGATTGACGATGACTGCCGCTCCTTTGGATCAGCCAACAAAGCGGTCATGTACATTACCATAGGTTCAGACTTACAGTCACATAGTTCTGTAAGGTATGCTAACTGTTGTCGCATTTGTTGCTTATTCTCAACATCTCCAGGAGTTTTGAGCTTACACAACATTAGCCCACAGAGTGCATCAAAGTTACTACTATCAATATTACAAGCCGAACGAAACGCTAATTCAGCATCGACTACATTTCTTAGAAGAAAATGCTGATGACCCAATTCGTTTAAAATTTTTAAATTGCCTGGATTCAGTTGATTAACTTTTTCAACGCGTTCCATTGTCAATTGAAGCAGCTCAACATTTCTTGAGCAAATCCGTGAGAATAATTGACATGTTTCCACTAAAAGCATATAATTTTTAGGTTCCATTGCATCTACAGAATTAAGCAACTGCTCGAGTGTGTCTTTCGCTGCTTTAAAATTGCTTTCACGCACGATTTGCAATATGCCCTTAGTGCGCAGAGCTGGCACATTAAAAGGTTCCATATTGGTCAACAGAATAGAAGTATCTAGCGAGTTATCCCAGTCCAGTGCAGCCAACTGTGTTTCCATTTTCTCAATGAGGGGAATGTTTATTTCGGAAAATCGAATACTGAGCTTATTAATCACTAAAATCGCTTTTTCAAATCTGTGTTGCTTTTGATAAAATCGTACGAGCGCCAACGAAGCATCAATATATTTTCCATTGCTCCGAGCAATACACCCTTCCAGCAAATGTTCTACATTTAAATTGGTCGTCTGACCTGAACTAGAAGAGAGTTCACACCATATTTTCAACACCAAAGCCGCATCAAAGTTTTTATCAATTTTAATGGATTTACTGACGTAAATACGAGCCGCATTAATATTGTCGATGAAATAAAAGAAAATAGCTGTATAGTAACATGAGAAGGCGCTTATAGATATTTTTTCGTCGCCTAATCGACGTTCAAGTGCCTGTACTGCATCGAAATCTATTATACGGCAATGTTTGTGAGCGTAGATGAGTGTAATTGTTGCTGCCAAGCCGAATTCCAAGTCATTCGTCAATGTGTTTAATTCACTGATACACTCCCGTATTCGATTACCCAAGGCTAGCGCAATACCATTAAACAATCTAAACTCAGTTTGAATAGGAAACTTGGCTAATCCGTCTAATGCCATTTTTTGCATTGAATTATAAAAACGTAATCTTCCATAGTACAGTACCAAACATTTATAGTCATTAGAGTCCATAATAAATGCTTTTAGGTTTATTAATTTATTACAGTATTTAATGTAAGATATATTTCAGATAATGGGGTTCGACTTCATTAACGTAGCGTTGTACAAATCCACAAGTAATTTTTATAACCAAATCTCTGTCAACTGCGTAATCCAATGCCGCCTGAAATGAGATAAATATTCAAATAATTTCACTACAAAAATACGCATGCATATGTATGTACACAAAACAGATCGAGTTCACATCAACAATAGATACATCTGCACGCAGTTCTTAAAAAAATTTGGCAACGCAATAACTTTTTTGCGGTGTAACTTTGACTTTATGCGACATACTACATAAATTGTTTTTAGATAAACACCATGTGTGTACCAGAGGACTGAAACGGGTAATAACTTCCGAATACACTCGTTTTTTAAACCCTTGCAATTTATTATTAAAATTTTGTCACGACGTGTGTAACGCATAAACTAAATAAAGTATGTCAACTAATTAATTGCAAAATGAAACAACATTAAAAATAAACAAATTTTTGTTTTTATCAATTATTGTTAACATTTGTACATAGAAGCTATATGACAAAATAAATTACAATATTCCAATTAAATCGTAAATGAAAAGAAGAAAACAAAACAACGGCAGTTATGATCTATCAATAAATTCTTTTCAAAATGCGAACACTGGTTGAAAGAAGACCATAGAAAAACTAACGAGATAAAAAATTCGAAAACGAATGATTCGGTTTAGTATATGTTCACAAATTTTAAAAACTATTGAAAATTAACCGCAAACAAGCCTCAGAGAGTTGGCGAATGATATAAAAACCGACTGCAAAAAGACCGTGTGCCATGAGACTGCGAGAAAAGTCCTCAATCACAAGTACTTATCATATGTAGCAAGAGAGAAGTCATTGCTGTCTGCTGTAAACATTGAGAAGCACTTGAAGTGTGTAACATTAAATGTTATAAGTTCTTCGAAATTAATACTATTGATAACTTGAAAAAATCCTTTCTTATTAACTTTCATTGTTTTAAAATTCTCTCATATTTACCTTTCGTGAGTGTCAGCCTTTTTTGGTTTATTATGAAAAATTCGCTGAAAGTTATAAACTTTTTCATATTGAACATCTGCTCCAAAATGTATTGTTGCTAAAAAAAATTTAATTTGAACTAATCTCATTTAGAAAACCCAAAAAAATTTAATTTTCAAATTGAAAGTTTCAATCCAAAAATGCGTACGAATTAAGTTGCACTTTATGTTAATTTTTTTTTTTTTCAACTTTTATAAGTATGTTTTTAGGAGTTGAAACTTTTTCCGTTATATTTTACATTTTTAATTAATTAAATAATATATTTCTTTTGTTGATTCTATGTCTATTTATCTATTAATTAGTCATGTTGCTGCTAAGCGCTGTGTTGTTATCAAATTTTAGGGCGATCGATGCTGAACGATTAAAATCGTTGCAGCTCTCTGGTGTGTACTGACGTTAATATATTTCCTGGCATGATTTTGCATAGCGTTACGATCGCAAATTCGAATTTGTAATTGTATTATCACCTTCGTATACAGTGCTTAACTTTCGTTTGTTCACATTAAATGGGCATATGTGAACATATGTAATATGTTATGTGTTTCATGTGACTGTCACACAATGACAACAAAAAAAACAAGAAACAAACGGCTATCGTCGGCACGCCGAAACAATATACCCTTGAAATGGTGGTCTAAGAAAATATCGAATATTTGACCGATTGTTCCTATGGCATCTATATAATATAGTGGTCCGATTTCAGTCAAACTCTATAAGATAGTTCAAATAAAATTTCTATATCGATGTGGTGAGTTTGGTTTTGATATTTTGAAAATTAAAAGAGGTTTGCATAGAAAAACTCATTTTTGACCCAATTGTTCCTTTATGATATAGTGGTCCGATTTTGATCAAACTTGGTCAGATTGTACAAATCATAATACAACAGTGATACGCCAAGTGTGATTTTGATATTTTGAAAAATAATTTATTTAACAGATTTTTCCTATGGCAGCTATATGTTATAGTGCTCCGATCGGGAGCATGCAAACTACCTGCTGTAACAAAATGCATCCGTGCCAAGTTTCATCACGATAGTTCAAAAATAAAGCCAAAACACACAGATGGATACATCAACTCAGCTCGTCATCGTAATCAAGAATATATACATATACTTTATTTCGAGACAAAATTATAATACACTTTTTTTTATAAAAACACTGTTAGTTGAGTGCTCGTATCACTGTTCATAAGTTTACATATTCTTCTGGCTTGCATTCAGATTTAACTTTAAGCACTCAACGAAATCGTCGGAAGATTGAAGCAAGTAAGAATGCTATGGTGTAGTATATCCGACTACGGGACACCCTGTACCCATTCCGTTATCATATACATACATACACATTCAAATCAAGCAGTGCAAATCAGTATTTGAACATTAAGTAGTTTAACGGCTTGCATGTTAGGTGGCTGTTTCCGTATACATGAAAGACTACTTTTATACCCTTACAAAAATTATTCATAATTTTGTCACGAAATGTGTAATGCTGAGAAGGAGACATCGCCGACCCCATAGAGTATATATTCTTGATCAGGACGACAAACTCACGACTTTTGGGCTATCTTGATGAAACTTGGCATTGTTATTGTATGTAGTTTGTATGTGAAAATCGGCCCGATCGGACAACTATATCATATAGCTGCCATAGGAGCGAGCGGCCAAAAGAATAATTTTTCCAAGATATCCAAACTAAGCTTGACATATCGATGATCTGAACAATCTCACCCAGCTTCATTGGGATCAGACCACCACATCTCATAGCCTCCAAAGGAACGATCATCGAATATTGAAATTTTTAAGAAGACCATTGCAAGAGTAATAGCTTCGGCGTGGCTATGAATAGTTTTTATCGATTTCTGTCCGTGAGTTGAATCGGAAATTTGAAATACACTTCATCTTGGTATTATATGTACAAATCTACATATCTCATTTAATGAATCTAGCTGTTATAGTCACCAGGATCTAATTTATACAGACATTAAGGGCCAGAATCGGCTATTGGTAATGATCAAGAATATACACTTAATATGGGCGGAAATGACTCCTTATGCCTGTTACACATTTTAACTCATTTAAAATGGGAGAATGTATAAAGTGTCTGTCTTTTGCGTGATGCAACTAGGTACATATATAAATTAACACCCTTGCAAGTCTTTTAAAAAATAACAACGTACTACTGTGCATGGAAACAGACCTACGGACACGGCCATGTACATATGTATGTATGTACGTACATATATTGATTTATCTTGTCCTGATTAATAATATATTCACCATATGGACACGACGTTGCCTGCTTCGATGCTTAACACGTTTCGTGAGAAAATAATACCCTTTATGAAAGGTATAAAAATTCGAAATATTAAGACATCAGTTTTATCACATGCCAATCAGCTATATTTTAAGATATGTATGTAAATACGTATACATTATATTTATGTATGTACATACAAATGCTCAAATAAATATACCATTAAGAAATTTTACAGAAAATGTAATAAGTACAATAACTAAAAAATCGAACAACGCGATACCGTTTACCGTGAAACATTCGCCGACAGAACTACTACACGAATGTGATCCTAATATGTACATACATATGAAAGGAAATGTAAGTACAGCATAGTGTACATTAGTATTTTTGATTAAATAACAACCGGATTGCATGGCAACAGATAATCAAATTTTTTTAAGTATACTGGTACACAGATACCTTAGCCAGTAGCGTTCCCAGACCGTGTCCGCCCAATTCTTTTGGAACACTTGTATGTTTTATTTCCATAACTCCTTGGTGAATGCTGTATATCAATTTGGCAACTTTACCATTCATGTCAATGAAAAACTTATTATATTCATGATTTATTGAAATTCTTGATCCCATGCACCTATGCAACATTGGAAACGATGAATTTAGAAGAAGCATCTCATTTTTTTGGAAAGTATTAAATTCCTTAGACTTGGTAAATTTTTGTAAATATAAGCATAGTCCGCGATGAGCTTTATATACATTTTGGGCATTACAACATTTAATGCTGCGGTACATAACTCTTGAAATGGAATTCATATCTATAACAAAGAAAATTATAATAATGTAGTATGTATATACGAGAACACAATCAACAAAATAAATTATAGTGCTTTAGTGGAACAGAACTGTCATTTGGAATTTTATACTTAATTTCCACTCAAACGCGTTTTGTTATCGATATTATCCGAACGCGATATCACTTACCTGTAATTTTCAATGACGTGATATCATATCGACTTCTCATCTTCAAATATGGCTGGAAGAGTGATGAAAAATGTGTGAATAACTATCATATTTACTGTCCGATTTGGACAAATTTATGTTTAAAATATTCTTAAAATAATTGTTTAAAAGTATTTAAATTTTTGGTCTTCTAATAGCCGTTTTCCACAAAAACACTGGAAAAACTTTTAGAACTAAACATTAAAGAGAAGACGTGTTTGACCCAGGAGTCAAATCAACACGCATACACAAAAGGGAAATCAGTGGAGACAGCGCTACACTCCCTAGTAGCCACCATTGATAAAGCACTCCATCATCAAAAATACGCAATGGGCGTATTTCTGGACATCTCTGGCGCATTCAACAATGTGTCGACGGAAATAATAATGCGAAACCTGTGAGCTAATTATCACAGGCAAATGTTCACACTAAAAGAAATACTAGGATTTGCCAAAGAAGCCGACCTTAGCATCTATGCGGACAAGACAGACCTCATTCTCTTTACCAAGAGATGCAATGTACCGCAGTGGAACCCGCCAAAGGTGAACGTGTCACATTGAAGAACCACGTTAAATATCTTGAAGTGGTTCTGGATAACAAGCTAACATGGAAACTCAATGTGGAAGAAAGGGTGAAAAAAAGCAACAGTCGTGCTCTATGCATCACAAAAGATGCAGTACTTCAGGCCTTTCACCACATATCTTGAGCTGATTAAGAGGACCCAACGGCAGGCACTTGTCTGTATAACGGGGAGGTTGAGGTCCACTCCAACGAAGGCACTAGAAACATTTATGTGCGTCAACCCACTGGACATTCACGCACAACTCCTTGCACAAAAGACTGCACAACGTACCTGTACAACTGGAAATATGGCGCTTTATAACGCATATTGGCTCGCATCACTAAAAGAAGCGGCCAAACATACTCCAAATGTGATATTGTCATTTGCAAAGTGTATTAAAATACTAGAGGACTACACAGCTTCCTAACGATCTTCAGCATCCGGCACCACTAAGGACCAATTCTAGTCTATGTGCAACCACCACGGTGATTGACCGGCTTAACCTAACCTAACCTAACCAACAGAATTTTTATGACAAGTGAAATTTCAAATGAGCTTATGCACTTAATATGAAATCTCTATGTCGTGCTGCGGTACGAACTAGAACTTGTAGCAGTTGGGTGCCACCTTGAGCAGTGCCCAAATTCAATGTATGCAGTTGATTCTTTGAATTAGGGGTTGATTCTTTGAAGGGGGTAATCAACAGTTAGCTGTGTTTTGGCCGACTATCATCACAAATATGATAATATAATAAAGGAAATTATGTTCTTGACACAGATGTATATAATTATATTATGCCCTGGGCGCTGCCATGAATCTTGTATATTTTTTTAAGAGAGCAAAATAAAAGTGAAGCTGTAAAAAACGTTATCATTTATATGGAATATTAGAAGCTTATGAGGCTCTGCAGTTCTAGGGATTGTTGTTGGGATATTTGTCATTTTAATTTTCGCGGGTTAATTTTGAAATTTTGATTGTTGAAAACAGCCGTTTTCACAAAATTAAGCTAACAGCAACTTAACAGTAACGCAATCTATGAAATTCTACCAAAAACGAGTTGGCATACCCCGCGTTCAATTCAAACTCGGCTTTTTCTCATACCTAACAGCCTGTGTCCCATACCTATGCAAATAGTATAGGCCTTGGACGTGCGTCAGGCGAATTTCGATGTGAACGGCAATCGCCTACAACAAATTTAATAACTAAATCACTTAGTATTTAATTTGATTCTTGAATAGCTCAAGAAGCGCGTGATTTTCATTGATATTAAATCGCAAGCGCATAAACGGAATTAGATTAATCTAAATATTAAAAGCGCAAGAACCGCACGAACTAGATTAAGTTATACTTTAGATTATTCGTTTAATAGATATAGACCTTGTAATAAGATATAATGATAATAATAAATGTTAAGTGACGCATGAAGCGCAAATATGGTGTATCATTATGGACTGGAGCGGCGTAGCAGGCAGCTAGCCGACAAGGTAGAGATAGAGAGAGTGATGGCTGCGGCTGAGCAAGCGCGTGCCAAAGTTTTTTGCGCGAGCATCGCGCTGTGGTGAAGAGCGAAAGCTCCAATGAGCCGACCATGACCTAGTTAGTTGATGCTAGAGATCGAAAGAGTCGAGTTGAGCGATCGAGTCGCTAAAGGGCCCTTTTGCTCGTGGCATACGCAAGTGACATGACGATCAGTGAGAGGCGAGGAACTGATTAAATAATATACATGTACATATAAGAGAAATCAAAAACAGGTGAATATTTGATCGGTGTTAAGTTAACTGTAAGAATAAAAATCTCTTATGATAAGGTCAGAGGCTCAGGCTTATTATTTTCGGTTTTTAATTGCCCTTTATACGATCGTCCACCGTCCCCTTCTCTAGAAGGCGCCTGTACAGTCCCGTCAGTCAGATTTCGGTCTTGGACAGTTAGTTGCGCAATTAGGTGGTGTGTTCATGGTCTCGGCCGAACACTAAGAGGTTAGGTACGCTAGTGGCTTCGGCTTTACGCAACCAGGTGTCACGTATGTGATCTTGACCTGACGTGAATAGGTGTAGGGCGCCTACGGCTTCGGCTAGGTGTAACTAGGCAGCGCACGTGTCGGCGGTTTTGGCCGAAAGACCGGCGAGGAGGGCACGCGACTCACGCCCAGCGTGCACGCGGCTTCGGCTAAGCGCTCAATGAGTGAGGGGCGGACAAGCGGGGCGTTGATCGAGGGAAGTAATGCGAAATATGGTCGAGAGTTGACTGTACTGGCTATTTTACACCCCTGTGACTCAGTTTACCAGCGATTTACAAATTTTTATTGTAAACGTTCCCTGGTCCGACTGAGACTGTGACCTCGGACTAGAATTTCCTTACAAAACCCAGCTTAAGAAAATTTTGAAAACTCGAACGATTGTTCCTATAGCTGCTATATGATACAGTAGTTCGATTTCAGTCTTGGTTTTGATATCCGGAAAATCAAAAAACTTTTACATAGAAGATCTCATATTTCACCCAATTGTTTCCATGCCAGCAATATCATATTTGGTCAGATTGTACAAATCATAATTCTACATCGAAATGTTGAGTTTGATTTCGATATCTTAAAAAAGAGTTTTTCATACAAGCACTTTTGACCGATTGTTCGTATGGGAGCTATAAGATATAGTTGTGAGATTTTATGAAACTTAGTCGGATTAGTCAGATTATAATACTTCATCGATATGCCAAGTTTGGTTTTGATTACCTGAAAATCAATTTTTTGGACCGATCGTTCCTATGGCAGCTTTTTACATACAAACTACATACATCAAAACAATGCATCCGTGCCAAGTTTAATAAAGATAGCTCAAAGACAAAGCCAAAATTGAAACATAAAAACAGACAGACAGGCAGACGGTCATGGCTATATTGAAGATATTGAAGATATAAGATATTTGATATATATTATATGTTAGTGTTGAGCATTACCAAAAAGCAGTGTTGCAACACGTGAGTTGTCAGCTATCAGCTGTTGAACTGTGTTTGTTCACATTACCAATTTACATTTTTATGAATTAAAGTAAGACAACTGAGCATTAACAACGTGGCTTTTTTGATTGAAAATAATTGTTTATTTCATATAAGGGGCTGTGGATGCATAATGAAATGTTTAAAATATGTACCAAAACATTGTATGAATATTTCACGCACAAGGGTAATCACTTTAATCACTGCCCATTTAACTTCCCTCAAAATATCGTGTTGTGCATAACTGGTTGACCAAATATGCGAAATGTGCAGCCCAGATCTGGCCCAAGAAAAGGTATGACAACTAAAAAGCTATTAATAAGCTTTATGAAGTTAGATTTTTTATAATTTTTATTTAGTACAAAAGTGGTTTCAAGTAGTAGACTAATTGATTTATACACTACCGAAATTAAATCGCGGGCTATAATTCAAACAGGTTAAAATACGCTAGTTTTTGAGGGAAATTCGTAGAGGGAAATTCGTTTCAGCGAGATCTTGCCAAAAGTGAGAATGGGAACAGGCCTCATATGTTTAAGGTCGCAAGTAAAAAAATGTGTCTGTTGTTTTTGTTGTTATTGTTTTGTTTCGTGTAGCTGACTGGCGAAAGCCAGTCCTTAAATGAAAAATTATCAAAATGGAGGTCGATGAGAAGGACGAAACTCGGGCTGAGATGTCAGCCCAAACATCGGTAGCAAGCGTGACTGCTACCATCGGTGGGCATGGGGGGGAGCAATCCTCTCAGCGTGTCGCCAGCAGTCACACCTCTACCATGGTTGGAGCTAGCTATAATGGTTGTAAAGCTACTGCCAAATAACAACAACAACAAAAGAAATCCGATGCCAAACTGTGGCGTGGCAGTGCTGTTGTCGACTCAGACACTGTTGAAGCATCACGTTAGAGGCGGGTGCCAGTACCTCTCGTAGGGTCGGGCCCAAACGAACAAAGGAGGGTATGAGAGCCAATGTCTGCGACCTCACCCCTGAGAAGAGACGCAAGCTACTGTAAACCGACGGACCTTTGTTATCAAGGTTGAGGAGCAACTGGCAGCCAAACCCCAGCGCTCCGAGGAGATCACCAAGGTGGAAGTGCCCGTTCATAAGTGGCCACGCCCAACGAAGAAGCCGTTCAAGGAGTCTGTCAGTGACGTGGCTAAACGACATCTAGTCGTGGCGCTCATTGACAGGAGTAACCCATATGACATAATGTCGCCAGAGAAGTGGAAGATGGTGGAGGCGAAGCTGCTGGAAACGACGTTTGAACGGATGTCACGATGGTCTCACCCTGAAGTGGGTCTCAGAGACAGTGTCTCTCATTTGCGCCCAAAGGAAAGGTGGTAAGCTAGAGGTAGTGGGCAGAACACCGATTTTGTCCGTACCGAAGGCAAAAGTACTCTTTCCACAGGTTGTACCTAAGGAACGAATCTTAAACTATTAAAATGACGTGCAAGTGATCCATGTGGCTTCGCACGATAAGAAGAGCCAGCATATGATCCTGAAAATAAACAAAGTAGCCGAGGATCTGCTATGCACACAATATGGAAAGATGGCGAGGGGAGCGTGTACCTATGTTTTAAAAAACGCCATTCAGATGACAAAAACTCCAACACGTTACAAACCGATGAGGTGGAGAAAGACCTTGGCCTTGAAGCAATGGTGTTAGCCGCCCACGAAGAGGTTAAAGATGGTGACACGACCATACTAGTCGTCCTATTGAAGCTGGAGACAGCCATGCAGCTAAGGATAGTCCAGCTCAATCTTCATAAAAGCAAATTAGCGTCGGCGATGTGGCTTTAGTTCAGGAGCCTTGGTTGTCAGCGGGCAACAAGGTTTCTGTGCTAAGGACTGCTTATTTCAACTTGTTCCACGCAATGACAGTAAGTAGGGCTAGGACAGCCAACTTTGTAAGGAAAGGCATCTATGCTAATTTAATGTCTAATTACAGCTCAGAGGATCTTACTGTCGTGGCGCTAGAGGCCAATAAGGACGAGCCCACGCTCTTAGCATCCTGCTACATGGCGCACGATAGGGAAGCACCATCAGTTGAAATCAGGAGACTGGCAGCGGAGGCAAGCCTTAAGAATCAGCCCGGAAAGTCGGAACGGACGCTAAAGCACATCAATGACAGAGGTGAGTCTCTCCTGACGTTCATATTACAATATAATTTAAGGATAGCAAATGTTGGTGAAGATCCTACTAATGTGGGTCCCACTTCATCACACATCTTAGAATTAACGCTCGCAGCAGGGATCAGTACAAAGGTGGCGGAATGGACGGTCCTCGAGATCCTTCTCAGACCACAAGTTCATCTAAATTAATGTACAATTCTATAATACTCTTCCCCAAACAGTATTTAGAAATCCCCGGAACACAAACTGGGGGAAATTCAATGCAAAACGGGAGAACCTTCTGCTCCGGCATAGAGAAGGTCACAGAAACCGCGAGATTCAGCTAAAAACGGATGATGAAAAATGGACGGAAAGCAGTAGCGGAGCAATACCTTCTCTTGCTGCACAGAAGTTACAGATGACCAAGGCCAACATTCACTTTTTGAAGCATGTCTAAGATATGGCAACGTACCTGTGACCTGGAGGACTGCACGGGTCGTGTTCTTGCCCAAAGCAGGCAAGTGTAGTCACTTGCAGCCGAAAGACTACAGACCGATAAGCCTCACCTCACTTTTTCTGCTGATATCACTGGAAAAACTTGTAGAGCTCCACATAAAAGAGAATGCGTGCATGATCATGGAACCAAATCAACGTGCATATACAAAAGGGAAATCAGTAAAAACAACGCTACACTCCCTAGTAGCCACCATCGATAAAGCACTCCATCATCATCTAGACATCAACAATGTTTCGACGGAAACAATAATGCGAAGTCTAAGAGCTACAGCATCCCACTCTGCAGTAGACTTATGGATACACAATCTGTGGAGAACAAGGGCGGCAAATAGAGGCACGCCGCAAAGCAGAGTCCTATCTATCGCTGCTATGGAAAGTAGTAGACGGACTGTTAAAGAAATTTCACAGGAAAGTCCCTAGGATAACTATATATATAATAATTATATATATATAATAATTATAACAGGCAAATGTCCATTGACTTTCAGCTACACGTTAAAAAAGATACTAGAATGGACATATTAAATATCTAAGAGTGGTTCTGGACAGCAAACCGTCTTGGAGATCCAATGTCGAAGAAAAGGTGAAAAAAGCAACAATCGCGCTCTATGCATCTCAAAAGATGCTGAGCAGTACTTCAGGCCTTTCACTACGACTGATAAATTGGATCTATATTTCTGTGGTGCGACCGATCCTACTCTACGGCCCTCTAGTATGGTGAGAATTCCACATATCTTAAGCTGTTGGAGAGAACCCAACGCCTGCACTATTGTATATCACGGGGCGTTGAGGTGCACTACAACTAAGTTCCAGGGGGTTAGACATTTAAACACAATTCATTGAACAGAAGACAGCACAACGGCTCTATGCAACTGGGAAAATAACACTTCAAAGTTTTGAACACAGCTCGATTGGCATGGAGATGCAGGGTATCACAGACTACGTAACTCTTACCAATTTCAAAAGTACAACATCTACCATTACCTCCAAAAATGTTCTGGCAAGCAAGGAAGCATTAGATGACTGCCTGTCTAATGAGAGTGTCGTGCTATTTCATGAAAATATAGATATTTCCCTACAGTCGCTATTTAGCGAACTGAAAAAAAATGCATTGGCTGCAGCTGATGGGAAGTGAAAAAACACACATTGCTGCAGAAAACGCGTCAAGAAAAACTCACTCACTTTCTACTACAGCTATCAAGACGAGACTGCACACTAATGGTAGCAGTGCTGACTGGTCATTGCCTGGCAGCAACACATGCTAAAAAACTAGGAATAGCAACAGATGAAAGCTGCCGCAAATGTTTCTGAAACTCTGGAACACTCAACGCGTATTGGCACGCATCACTGGAAAAGTGGCCAAGCATAATCCAAATGCGCTATTGTCTTTGCAAAGCTTTTGGGAAGGAAATAAACTTTATCTAATTTTTGATATCAACAGCAATTTAGGGTTCTTGCTCTTATAGTGTCTGATATCGATAGGCTTATACGGGAATAATCGCAAACATTTCCTATTGGGATCTGACCTTTTTGGATGGAGCGCACAAGTGCCGTATAAATGAAAAATTATCAATTACTCTGCTCTCATCTCGCTCTCAGTTTTCAGATATCGCTACGGCTAAGCAGAGCACATCATTTCATTTTTCGCTATTCCTTTTGCTATAGCCTATGACGCGACGAAGCTACAAGCACAGCATAGCAAATGCATTTTAATTTTTCGGCTCTGACTTTGCTACGGCTCTGTTAAAAAAGAGAGCGGTAGCGAGAGCAAACCGAAATACTACGGAGTAGCGTATATGTAAGTTAGCACGCGCTAACACAAATGTGCTGATCAGGCTGCTAGACCGGACGTCGTTGCAACAAAGTTGCCAACGAAAACTGACACCCGCGTGCCAGCGCTGAGTGATCAAGACAAGAATGGTCACGAGGGGCCGAGTCAGAGTTCTGTCTCCAGCTCTGCACCAAAGCGTGTACTATGCCCCGGAGCTGCCGCGTGCTATGAGCTTTGCAGCCAATAACTCGACTAAGCATAAGTTAGTTCTTAAGTAGATTCTTAGCATAACAGTCGAAAGACTTCCTTACAATAAAAATCCGACGGCCAAATAAATGAAGTACAAGGAAACAGGGTGCATTTTTTGAAGCAATAAGCTGCTGTACTGCATAGACGCGCTAAAGAAATAGAAAGTGAACTATCTAACTAAGATCAGTGACTGCTCGACTCTAGATTTAGAAGTTCGTCGACGCCCAAATCTGCATTTAACAAGTTGCGTGACGAGCGACGCCAATCCACTGCTTTCTCGTCAACTACTGTCGGTCAAAACGATGATTCCGTACATCGAACAGTAGTAGTGGCCAACCGATTGCGCTTGCCCGAACTAAAGTTGTCAACCTTTTCCGGCGGTTATCCTGGGTATGTTGACTTTACCGCAATGTTTGAATCTATCAAATTTTATCTTAAATTTTTTTCAGTTGATCAGTTATCGTATACAGCACCTTTAACGTATACAGCACTGTTTTGTTTCTGTTGAGATAATAAGGCCGATGTGGTTTATTTTAATAACATATAACTTTAATTAAAATTTACTCCTACGCGTTTCGGTAATATTTTTTACCTACTTCAGGGAGTTTATGTTTAGATCAGGCATGTTTTCATTTTCGATGGGATGTGAAAATTTGACGAATTTTCCCAAATTTACAGAGTATTTCTCATAAAAATATTTCATAGTGTTATAGTGGATTTCCATTGGCGGATGCGTTAAACGCGTTTGCCATTCACATCGAAACTCGCCTGACGCACGTTCAAATCCTATGCCATTTGCATAGACTGTTAGGTATGGGACATTGGCTGTTAGGTATGGGAAAAGCCGAGTTTGGAATGAACGCGGGGTGTGCCAACTCATTTTTGGTAGAGTTCATAGACTGCGTTGCTATTAAGTTGCTGTTAGCTCAATTTTGCACAAACCAGCTGTTTTTAACAATTATAATTTCAAAATTAAGGCGCGAAAATTAAAATGACAAATATC
Organism: Hirtodrosophila alboralis; assembly: GCA_035043045.1. Classification (NCBI taxonomy): domain Eukaryota; kingdom Metazoa; phylum Arthropoda; class Insecta; order Diptera; family Drosophilidae; genus Hirtodrosophila; species Hirtodrosophila alboralis. Next base: position 68,386 of record JAWNNH010000147.1, on the reverse strand, counting down.
CCAACAACAATCCCTAGAACTGCAGAGCCTCATAAGCTATAATATTTTATATAAATGATGTAGTTTCTTTCAGCTTCACTTTTATTTTGCTTTCTAAAAAAATATACAAGATTCATGGCAGCGCCCAGGGCAGCGGGCCCTTATAATTATATACATCTGTGTCAAGAACTTAATTTACTTTATTATATTATCATATTTGTGATGATGGTCAGCCAAAACAGAAGTAACCGCTAATTACCCCATTCTTTAATTCAAAGTATCAACTGCATATGTTGTCTTTGGGCTACTTAGGCTACTTAGGGTGGCACCCACCTGCCACAAGTTTTAAAACTTGTAATTCGTACCATATCAGGACCATGAGATTTCATATTGAGTGTATATGCCCATTTGAAATTGCACTTGTAATAAAAATTCTGTTGGTTAAATTTAAAGAATATTAATTACTTTGTTTGCTGAAGATTTGACCCTTGCAAACAAACGATTAGCTGTTTGCAAACGCATCCAGTGCAGTAGAAACACCATCCAAGACCTATCGAGTTAGCCTGTTATCGATGTCATAACGCGTTTGTGTGGAAATCGGCTATTAACATTACCGATTTAAATTTTTGTGAATTTAAATCACAGAAATGAGCACCAACGACGTTGTTTGTTGATTTAAAAAAATTGCTTATTTACAAAAGGGGCTTTGGGTGCATAATGAAAGGTTTAAAATATGTACCAAAACATTGACAAAATATGTCATACACAAGAGCAATCACATTAAATTTCCCCATTTATTTCCCTTAAAATATCGTGTTGTGCATAACTGGCTGATCAAAACCGTGCAGCCCAGAGTTGACACAAAAAAGTGATGACTAGACCTCGGATTTTGCATACTTCCTTGTTTTTCATCGGATTGGTACCAAATTTTGTATTTGGTCATTTTATTGTTCAAATATTACAAATTTTAATGCATATCGAAAATATGCAAAATATATGCAAAAAATATGCAAAAGCATAGCAAAAAATATGCAAAATATATGCAAAAATATGCAAAATATGCAAAATATATGCAAAAATGTAAAATATATGCAAAATATGCAAACAATTTCTAAGTTCAACAAATCAAAATATAATATAAAAACAATTCAAAAAGTGGGATATATATTAAAATTTAATTAATTAATATAGCAAATATGATCTAGATAGATCTAGTGATGCCTACTAAAAAGCTATTAGTAAGCTTTATAAAGCTTTAATTGCAAAAGAGGAGATGCAATGTCATTGAAACAACAGAAAATTTATTTATAATTTTTATTTAAGACAAAAGTGGTTTCAAGTAGTAGAATTTAATTGATTTATACGCTACCGAAATGAAAACGCGGGCTATAATTCTAGCGAGTTCATATACGCGAGTTTTCGAGGGAAATTCGTTTCAGCGAAATCTTGCCGAAAGTCAGATTGGTAACAGGCCTGATAGAATACTTGTGACAAAAGAGGGAACGAGACTATAGTTGGAGAGCTTTAAGGCGGCCGTACTCTTCATTCAAATAATCACGAGCATGATCAAATACACAAAACATGCGAACTTAAACATTTCTTTTAGTAAAATGTTTCAACAAATAGATTTTTAATTATCCAAATACGAATTGCAAAATGAATTAAGGTAAATGTTGCAATAAATGCCTAATACATAGTTTGCACAGCAAAATATGGAAAATACGGCACCTAATATGACTGCATGAGTTTGCCTACAAAATCAATGCAAGCAAAAGAACTTATGACTGTGAGCGCTGCCCAAACGCAGAGCAACCAAAATCGCATAAATTGTAGAAGAGTCAGCCCATATTTGCAACAACAAAACTTCTCGACCAGAGCAAATTATCAAAATTTCTGGCCATTTAAGCTTTTGTTCTTTAGATAACTAATAATAAGTTGACACGCATTATGCAGACAGGCATATATTTGGCTAAATTTACCCATACATGGGGTTCGAGTTCGGCATTATTCGGATGTGTTCGGTTTCGCTCCTCTTAAAAAACTCACAGAAGTTAGCAAATTAAAAGCCAAAACATTAAAAGTGCGATTCACAAATAGCGAATGGAAGCATTAATTAATTATTTAATTAATTATCTTAAATGTGTTTTATTCCTAAAACAAGAGCATAATTCACAAATCAATTATAAGTACATCTAATACATCTCGCTAAATGAGCGGAGTTCAACCGAAAGAGCGTAAAAACTATGGACTAAAGAAATGGGGTTTACTCATACTTTTCAATACGAAAAACCAACAAATCAGCAAGTAACAAACAAAGATGAGCGCAGCTCAGCTCTCTTAAGCCCTGATGGACAGATAGCCCACATGGAGCTGACAATGCAGCTCGCCCATGAATGCAATAATTTCGCCACAACAACAAACACAATGTTTCCGTTATTAACTACAATCGCAACAACAAAAACAACTACTACCGTCTCCGTCGCCGACAACACGGTAACAGCTGCCTTCAAAACTTCTGCAGCGCAAAAACACCTAAATACAACGACAATATCACATGCAAGCTCCAGTGCCATTAGCGGCAATAACAACAACATTGAAGAGGTAGAATCAAAACAAAACCAAACGCCACGCACGGCCGTGCAGACTGGTTTTGATCACTACATACAAAATGAGCGCAAACTCAGCCCACAAAATATACCATCTAGCATCTGATACAATAAGCAACAACAACATGTTTGCGCTGCTAGCTGACAATGCAAACGATCAGCCACTCGAAGCTGCGCAAGCGGGCTCAAAGAAGCCAAAGCCACCACCCATATTTATCCGTGAGAAGAACTCCAATGCACTCGTTAACAACTATGTTGAACTTATCGGAAACAATAACTTCCACGCCATTCCTCTTACTTAAGAAAATATTCATTAAACAAAACTTCAAATAAAAACTGACGAGCCTTTCCGAGTAGTTTCTGATTACCTAAAAGCGATAAAGAAAAATTTGTTTACGTACCAATTAAAAAACAGCAAGGGTCTCCAAGTGGTACTTAGAACCAGATGTTAAACCAAAAGAAATATAATATGCCCTAAATGAAAATGGGTTTATCGCCAAAAGAGTAACAAACCTCTTAAGCAAAAGTAAGAAGCCGCAACCACTCTTCAAAGTCGAACTCTAGCCGGAAAATAAAGCTCTAAAGAAAAACGAACCCTATCTACAAAATACAGATATTGTTGCCTCGCAGGATTTCAATAAAAGAACGGCACAAGCCAAACCCCAGTGCAATTTACAACTTGCCAGGAATATTGCCAACACTTACTGGCGCTTGTCCTGCTAATAAAGATCCTAACTCGAACAAGTGTGGAAACTATGGAGGAATTTCAAATTACCAAGGGTGAAAAACCTTGATCGACAAACCCCAGTTCACGCCAAACGCGTTTGTAGCAATACTACATCTGATGTATTCTTTGCCAAAGCAGCCAGGTCTTTATTTGGTCCAGCAAAGGCATTTTATTTGGTAGTGCTCTGAAAACAGGACTGAAAAAACCAGCCAACATACAACCGCTTCATCAAAAAATCCAATCGGACCCAATTGTGACCATCGCTCAGCAGCCCATGGACAAGCCACAAAGCACTATTGTGGCCATAATATTTTCTCTGCAACAGAGCATGATGGACTTTATGTCATTTATGAAAACAACTAAGTAAGACCCCATGCAAAATCAGAATACATTGCTACAGATGCTTGCATCTCAATACTCCAAATAATCAATGAGTTCTCCAAGAATATCCCTGTGCATTGCCAACGGCGTTTCACGGCACAAACTTAAACTAACTCAATTTCTGAATGAAAACCAAGCCGATGTCATGCTGCTTGCAGAAACGCATCTCGCAAACAAATACAACTTTCATATACCGTGGTACTTCTTCTACTGTACAGATCATCCGGATTGAAAAGCACATGGTGGAACCGAAATTTTAATCAGACAACGCGTAAAAAACCACTTTCAATAGGTGTACAACAAATATCTTGCAAGCTACATCAATAGCAGTACAATCAGATTACGGCAACCTTACTATTGCCGCCGTCAATTGGCAACCTCGATTCACAATCACCGAAAATCAATTCATGGACTTTTAAGATACACTAGGAGCGCGTTTCATAGCAGCAGGAGACTATACTGTCAAGCACACGCACTAGGGATCTCGCCTCGTGACTCCCAAAGAAAAGCAGGTATATAACGCAATCATAAAACCAAAAAACAAACTGAACTGTGTTTTAATATTGACATCGACTACCCTGCTGATTCACTTGAATCGGTACTTTTTCCCCCAGTCAATATTTCGAAACCTAGACGGACGATTATGCGGACCAACTGACACAAAACCAATATGCAAATTGAACAGCTTGTTCTGGAAAAGCGACGATTGCGTGAGTGGCAGATCCACAGATCGCCATCCTCAAAACAACAGCTTAAAGTAGCTATCCGCACTGTGTACGGCTCATCCAACTTTAGGCGCGTCGACCGAAACAGTCAATCCTATAAAAAAAAACTCTTCAGGCAGCTGGGCCCATAGCGATAAAGACAGAGTCACAACATTTGCTTAAGAAATGTTTTCAAACCAAACCCCGGAACTAATTAAATTGTACTACCGGCGCCTCAAATTTGTAAATTTGAATTTCGGATTAATAATATTGAAAAAGTCATAAGAGAGTAACTTAAACCAAAACAGTCTCCAGTCTGCGATCTAATAACTCCAAAAATGATTCTGAGCTGTGTCATTTGCCTCATATGCAAACTTTTTAACGCGATCACACGACTTGGCAACTTTCCACTATAGGTAAAATGACCAAATTTTCTGTGCAAAAGTGTCAAAAAATCAAAGTGCCGTTATACTTATGTTGTTGCTGCTTTTTAGTAGAATATGCTTCAAAGCAAAGACGTGAAATGTTTTGTTGTTCTAAAACATATAACACATTCATTCATTTATAACCTGGCACTAGACCACTGACGGTACCATAGATGATACGATTGAGAGTGTTTGGCAACACAAAACTTAAAAACATGGGCGCTCAGAGTCAACATCGTCAATTGAAATTAGGAACAGCGCTTTTACCTCCAGGAACACAGAAATCCTATTCGAAACGTATTGGGTGAATCCACAGTATGAAAGAAAGCATCATATTCCTTCCTTACAAATAAGTGAACATTTCAAAATGCGTCACACGACGCTATCCAAGCTGCCTTAGCATGGAGAGGTCTAGATTTGTCAACCAGTAGAACAATTCGTACATCTACAATGATAGTACTGTATCAGTTACAACGAATTAGGTATGTCCCCAAAAAGGGAACTATTGTCTCCACTACTTTGCAGCTTACCAATGAACGAAAGACTTGCTAATCGAGGCATCAACGATCATGGATAGGGTAATGATACTGTGAATATATCTAGGAGCAAGTTTGATGAATCCTCTGCGATATAAATAAGTTGAAATTAATTTTGACAATAATCATCTAATCATCTAAGTTGGAAAAGCGATAATATTCTTAACAGAAAGTATGCCAAGAGATAAAATGAAAACCGAACACATATTTGACGGAAATTTCAATGTTCTTATCAGTGAACGGAAAGAACGTCTCTAGAGATGCAGATTCTCTTACGTTCACAGCTAAGAAGATAATATTGTGGATTCATCCATTAATATTAACTTCAGGACTTAGTTAATATTACCATGTCCGTCTGTATCTATGTAAACTAGTCTCACAGTTCATGAACTAGCGTAATAAAATTTTGCACAAATCCTTTTTTTTTCTCTTTCCTTAACCAATCAATCCGATCAATATATCATATAGCTGTCATAAGAATTTATTTTTAATATTTCAAAGCCAAATTTGATTGTTCGATGTACAACTATCTGACCGAGTTTGATAAAAATCGGACGATTATATCATTAGGTTCTAGATAATCTGTTCAAATTATATTAAATTTTGATTTTATTAACTATCAAAAATTTAAACTGCTTAGGTCATTGTAAGGGTATATACATAATTTCGAATTGCCGAGGATAGCCGCTTTTCTTGTTTTTTAAAACTCCTATTTTATTTTTCGAAATTTCCGGAGTTTTTAAAAATATATTCGGCCTACAATGGCAATTTTTCCAAAAAACGAAATTTCTCATTTGTCACTTCGAAGCTAATAACTTCTAAATTTCTCGATTGATATTTATAAAATTTTTTTATTTATTTTAAAATAGGGAAAGTGTAAACACGGTGTGATTCAAAAATCAAAACTCTAGTTCTAAAAAAAAATGTTTGAAAAATATTTTTTTTAAAATGGGTTAATTTGATACAATATTTTCAATGCAATCCAAAAAAGCTTTTAATCAACTTATTTAAATTATAAATATTGTATAACAAGTTGAAAGCCTAGTTTTAACACTTTTGAAGAGGATAACATTTTTAATATCATCGAACTATGTTTCTAAGATATTTTCCCTAAACGAAAGCTAAATGTTGCTGACAAATTTTACATATATAATACATATAATACTCTGCGTTTAAGTACACAATTTTTTGCGATATGGGTACAGTTACATTCATTTTGATGCATTTGGGTCTCCAAAATCTATTTAATGTGGACAGTTCAGCACTAAGTTCATAAAGATACATTAATAAGACGTAAAATAAGGTATCGTTCGTTAAAATCCCGGAATAAATGGTCAAGTTATAGCCATTCATAGTCATTGAAAGCTCATACCTCATCAGATTTGCCCGTTTAAGGAAACGCGTAAGTCACTGACATTTTTTTACGTTATACTGTTTCTCTTCTTTCCCAGCATATAAAACAAATCTCAATGTGACTAAACGATTTCGGGTATGTTATGGTTAGGTTGGAGTAAGGCCTATAACTTCGCCATTTATTTATAGATTTTGACAAATGATACCTTGTTTGACGCCTAATTGAAGCCTTAATTTATTTTACGAATTTTTAAGACACATTGGAAATTTCAATACAAAAATTAAAATTTTATATTTTTCACTTTTTAGCTAATAACTTCTATTCTTGTCGACAAATATTTAATATTTTTATATCCTTGCAAAAGGATATTATAATTAATTACGTCTCCGACCCTATTAAGTATATATATTCTTGTTTAGGACGACGAGCTGTGTCGATATAGCCATGTCTGTCTGCCGTCTGTTTCTATGTAAAATTTTTGAAATACAAGCACTTTTCGACCTATTGTTACAATGGGAGCTATAAGATATTTGGATGAAACTTAATCGGATTGTTCAGATTATAATATTACATCGATATGCCAAGTATGGTTTTGATAACTTGAAAAACAATTTTTTGGACCGATCGTTCCTATGGCAGCCTTATGAGATAGGGATCCGATCGGGCCGATTTTTACATACAAACTATATAAATACATCAGCACAATGCATACGGGTTAAGTTTCATCAATATAGATCAACAGACAAACAGACGGACAGACGCCTCCGACCCCATAAAGTATGTATATTCATAGTCAGGACGACAAGTTGAGTCTGTCTTTCCGTCTGTTTGTATGTTTAGTTTTGGGCTTTATCTTTGAGCTATCTTGATGAAACTTGGCACAGATGAAGCTTGACTTTGTATGTCAATATCAGCCCGATCGGACCACTATATTATATAGCTGCCATAGGAACAATCGGAGATACTTCACTTTCATGAAAGTGTTTACATGAAAAATGTTTGTGTTTTTCAAGATATCAAAACCAAATTTGGCATATCGATGCTGATTGTACAATCAGACCAAGTTTGAATAAAGTCGGATCCCTATATCATATAGCTGCCATAGGAACAATTGGGCTAAAAATTAGTTATTGTATACAAAAATATTTCCAATTTTCTTAGAAGACCATTGGAAGGGTATATAGCTTCGGCATGCCGAAGATTGCTGTTTCTTTCTTGTTTTGTGTAGATTTTGAACCAACTGTTATTCAGGGAAATTTAAATCTAATTGACAACATCTTTCAACTTAAATTGGTTAATTGAGATTAAGCACTAATGGGGGAATATACATTTTTTGAGTGAGATTACGGAGGGCTGCTATGTATGTTATACATCGGTATGATTACTCAAAGTAATTTGTGTTGCTTTCATTGAAAAAATGTCACTTAACATTTCTGTGCATACGTTTAATACAAACTTTAACAACGCTGCATCTATAAAGTGATTTTAAACCTCAATAGCAGCAACAGTTCAAAAAAAGTCGTCTGTACCCCTAGCATTTATTAACACGTGCTATTATTTTAGAATTCACCTATTATCGCCACAAGTTTATTTTTCAGTTCAATAATGAGCAAATTAACAAATCGGAAAATGGACATTTATAATGTTTGCAGTTCAAGCACATCACCATCTGCAACCCTGCAAAGCCCCTCTGCGAGGCATTCATTTAACCACGTAGGAAAACAAAGTTAAGACATATTTTACTTAGATATATTCACTTAAATATTTTCAACATATAATTTTCAGATTAAACTGGGGCTGCTAAATTTACATGAAATTTATTCATATTTTTATTTGTTTACGTTTATCAGTACACTCTACTGCTTAAATATAAATTATTTAAGAAACTTGGTTACTTGTGCATTACTTATTTCTTAGATTAAACATAAAAAATTGGCATTGACATTCCTAAAACGTATTGCGAATTCGAAACTTGGATTCGATTTCTTATGCTTTCAATGCGAATCAACAAATATCATCTGATTTCGGAAATGAAAGCACATCTAATTGATTCTGTTGCTGATGCGAATATCACAATCATATTGCGTTAACATATTGAATTGGGAAGCGTTGAGCTCCACATAATTTGACAATCTTTTAAATTAAAAGCCATTAAATTGATAGAATTGAAAAAACTCTTGAAAGTAAATGGTTGCTAATTTTTAAAAAAAATTCTGACATATAAAAAATGTATTTATTAATTTTTATTTCCTGATTTCGAAATATAAATGGAAACCCTCGTAAAAATAGAACAAAGCAAGAAGGTAGGGGTATATCACTACTATATGAACAAGATATTTAGTCTTAGATTTTCAGTCCGATCTGTCGGTACATAAGCATTATGCAATAGACCAATGTTTAAGTTTGATATACCGTAAGTTCTTATAGCCATAATATGTGTTAGTTAAATTTATACTTTTTTATACTTTAATTACACTATGCAACAGCATTTTGTATCACGCACCTTTTACGATTCGTCGATTTATATGTAAAATAGGTCACTGATTAAAAAAAAATGGAAATTTATCATAAGAATAAAAAGATTTTTTTTTCGCAATTTTTTCTCCAAAACTAGAATTTTGGCTTGTACCACCCTCTGGATCTATGAGTTAATTATATAATAAGTTAATTCTAAAATAAATTAAAAAAAAAAAAATTGTATATATCAGCTGACAAATATAAAAGTTATTATAGTTATAGCTAAGAAGTGGAAAATTAATATTTTTATGAGTGTATATTTGTGGGCCCCTTTATGTAATCATTGTTGATATTTATTTGGAGTTAATAAGGCCGACATAGCAGCAATAGCGGAAGGTGGACGGACGACAAGAAAACTTTCAAATAAAAAGAAAAAGGAAATAAAACTAAAATTTTTGACGATGGACCTGCTTCAAATACAATTTTGTGAAATAAACAACGGACAATGTATATATGCACATATAAAGAAAACTAGAAATAAGTATGTACAAAATGAACAAGGAAGAAACGGCTATCTTCGTCACTCCGAAACTATATAACCTTGCAATGGTCTCCTAAGAAAATTTTGAAGGCCAACTTTGGTTTTGGTATCTTTACAACAACGTTTTTCAAACAAGCACTTTTCGACCGATTGATCCTATGGGAGCTACAAGATATTGTGGTCCGATTTCTTTTAAACTTGATCAGATTGTAAAAATCGTAAGTATGCATCGATATGTCAAGTTTGTTTTTGATATCTTGAAAAACAAAAAAGTTATTCATACAAACACTTTTCATGGAAATTAAGTTTCTTCGATTTTCTCCTCCATAGCTATCTGATATAGTGGTCCAATCGGGCTGATTTTGACATACAAACTACATAAATTATCAAACTTCATCTGTGCCGAGTTTCATCAAGATAGCTCAAAGATAAAGCGATAAACTTTGCATAGAAACAGTCGAACAGACGGACAGATAAACAGACGGACATGTCTTAATCGACTCAGCTCTTCGTCCTGACCAAGAATATATGTACTTTGTTATACATTATATATGCATACGTTATACATTTCGGGACAAAATTATAATACCCTTTTGCAAGGGTATAAAAATTCATGGTTTTGTATATATGCATATATTTTTACATATATATATTAACAGACTCCCTGAAGATGATACGAATAATACCGAAACGCGTAGGAGGATAATTTTAATAAATTTTAACTATATTATTAAAATGAACCAAATCGGTCTTATTAACTCCAAATAAATACCTTTTTAATTTTTTTTTTTTATTATTATTGTCAAGAAGCAACCTTCTTAATGGACATAACATAACATTTTAAACATTAAATACAAACACGCTTCTTGGGAAGCTTAATCTAAATAAATATCAACGATATTTTTCGTATTGAGATTTCTTGTATATGCTGAGGAAGAAGAACCGTTGATCGATAAATTCATGCAGTGACTTTCGACTGGCCTTAAACGGGCAAATCTGATGTGTTTGTTGGCTATAAATGGTATACCTTGTTTGACTTGAACTGCACCCTTATCGCAAAAAATTGTGTACTTAAACGCAGGGTGTCATTTTGCAAACCTTTAAATAATTTAGTTTTTTAACTTAATTTTTAATATTTTATATTACAATAATTTTTAATAGTTGGTCATTGTCTTATACATATCAATAAATGACTAAAATGTGTTTTTCACATATCACTTCGTAAGACTTATGGGCTAATAACTTCTGCATTTGTTGCCCTATACTTAAAAACTATTTTATGAATTTTACAATTAGTAAATTTACAGATTTAAGAGTGATACAAAAAGTCAAAAACCAAACTTGTCATATCGATGTAGAATTACGATTTGTACAATCAGACCAAGTCTGAACAAAATCGGAACAGTATATCTTATAGCTTCTATAGGAACAATCGGTCGAAAAGTGCTCGTTTGAAAAACTTTATTGTTTTTTTAAGATATCAAAACCAAAGTTGTCATTCAAAATTTTCTTAGGAGATTGCAAGGGTATATAGCTTCGGTGTGCCGAAGATAGCTTTTTTTCTTGTTCTAGTATATTTTATGTAAATAGCAAGTCCTTTCGTGTCCGACAAAAGCGCAACAAATACAAAAAAGCACACAAATTCCAGAATTCCTCTTTGCATTTAGTGACCTCTGAAAGGCATTAAAGACAAAGTCCACACACATTAAAAATGAGTTAAACAAGAAAAAAGGCATTTAGAAAACAATATACTCTTGCACTGGTCTTCTAAAAGAATTTAGAACTAGCAAGTTTGATTGAGATATATCTAAAACAATAAATTTGCTCATGCAACACATATTTGAAACGATTTATCCTATGGAGCCTATAAGATATAGTGGTCTTATGTTGAAAAAAATTTGGTCAGATCAAGAATATATATAAGGGGTCGTATATATGGGGTCGGAGATATCTCCTGCGTTCGTGACAATGAAATTCTAAATATACGTTTATTTGGTCATGAGAAAATTTGTTGTTTGTGAATGAACCTGGTGGGTGGGGTTTTCAAAATGTATGTGCATATGATTTTTTTTACGTACCTACTACATTTGTTTGTATCCAGTGTCGCAGTAGTCGATTTTTTGGTCTGAATTGTAGAATATGATTATTTTTTTTTTTTGCATGGAGGGCAAGGCACGCATGCAATAGGGGTAGCTCTGCAGTTTGCAGCTGCTCACTACAGTGACAACAAATTAAGTTTCTAAAAATCCACTTTTAAATTTGCTTACAAACTAATTTTTTGTATTTAAAAATAAACTGTGTATAGATGTGCAAAAATTGAAAATGAAATGAAGTGCGTGTTGATACTTTGTGGATTCGAATCGACAATAATTTTTGGCATGCATAGTTCTTAATAAAATTTCATAACTTTCGGATAACAAACATCAAAGATATTTTATAAAAGTATTTTACATGCACACATTATCTTCTATAATCTTGACTTAAATCTATATGAATTCATAAATGTGAATACCTACATGCGATTTTAGGTTTTGGACTCGGTTCAGGTTACTCGACTATAGCACTCTTACGTGTTTTTTACTTTTCCTAAATTAATTCGAAATTATTACAATATAATTCTTAAAATAAAACTAGTTCATATTTTGCTTTCATAATTTATTTTAATAACAAATTTTATTGGTAAAAATACTTTCCATAGTTCAAAGCTCTAAAACCTTGTTAGCATAGTCAAAATATTTAGTTCGATACACAGAGTATACATATATATATATATTAAAATGTCTGAGTTGTGTCCTTAACACTACTTTGAAAATAACTTTTGTCAATTGAGCAAAGTTTGCCCAAAAAAACGCACCACATGCGTCTCGTTACTGGATCTAAGATAATAAAATATACAAAGATAATGAATCCTTGTAATGTGGCTGTGAGACAGAAAAGATAAGAAAAGATAATACCAGCTTTTATTGTAGATAAAAAACCAAAGCACCATGTGAATCCTAATAAAAAAAATAATAATACTGAGAGCCGAATCTGATACATCAAAATGTGTTTATCAGTGTGCCGAATAGGTAGATGGGATCCAACTAATAATATATTGTATATTATAAGACAAAATACAATGAAATTTGTTATTATGATAATAGAAATAGGTAAAATTATTCCAAAATAAAGTGCATATCCTGATGGGTAGCAAATGGTGCCTCTAATGAAGGAATCGTGGTCTAGCAAAATTACAAGCACAACTGGTAAGATGGGTACACCCCAACAGAATAAAGTGGATTTCAAAAAAAATCTTTTTGGACGGTCTCGGCCAAATACCTGAACATATCTCTTGAACTGCAAGTACGCAATTACCATCATCCAAAAGAACTGCACCAACACTGTGTAGTGGAGGGAGGCTCCAATGGCTACACAACTAGGTACAATCTTATTTACAATTAAATAAACCGAGTATTCTTCTAAATTCATAAAGCAAATAACTACCATCTGCAAAGCTATTGCAGCCGAAAGTTGTACCAGTACATTGGAAGATGGTTTTTTCCGCCAAGAATTAAATATTGCAGCTGTGATGAATATGCCTGATATGCCGAGAAGCGACAACGAACAGCCTGCTACCGTAATAATGTCAAGAGCATGATTGTGCACTTGTCGAATATTCGCCTCGAAATCTTCGTCTTCTGGAAGATTATAGCCTACTAGATAAGCAAATGGGGTAAGATGACTGGCTTGGCAAACCACGATATCTTCGTTGTTTTCTAGTAGATTTAAAAGGTGAATTCCATCAGAAACCCAATTTTTAAAATTCCAATATCTGCACACTTCTTTTTTATTTTGCTTAAATTCATTATTTTGCCAAACTCGAAAAGCAATTGGCAAATCTTTTGGTAAATGGCTACTGTATCCAGGTAAGGATATTGAAACAACGCGACCTAAAGCAGTCCGTAGGTCAAGATTGTCTATCGGTTGAAAAAGTTTGTCATTTGAGTAGACTTTAATAATCACAATAGTTTTATTATGTGTATTTGATATATTGCCTAAATTGTTTAAGAGTTTATCTGGTACATATGTGGCAAAATTCAGATATGGCTCGTAAATAAAATCATCAATTTCATGATTTGATTGAAGAAATTGATAGTGCTCATTTTTAAAGGCACCATTTAATACATGCGGCAGTTCAGTAGTATTATCATTTTTAAAGAATGCAATTCCTGAAATATTTGCTAACGAAGGATCAATAATAAAATATATTAGATTGGATGAAACTTTTACTGAGACTCCAATATCAACATAATCAAAAACTTCAAAATCGGTGCTCTGTTCTGAGTCGTTCAAAAACTTGTGTTCAACGATTTGGTTTAGACTAATCGCATCAAAAAATGTCTGCGTTAATAAAGTATTCATTCCGATATCAAAAATTTCTAACAGTTTGTTGGTAGAGTTTAATTCAGCTGACAACTTAATAGTCGATTTATTCACGTTTATTAAAGAGTTGTATATACCCATTAGATCACGAGTGGTTTCTTTATATAAACTTAGAGTACGACTTTGATTTGCAACAGTAAAATTTGTATGTGAGCTAAAAACGGGCTGTCTTATATTTTTAACAGAAGCTTGCAGAATATTGGCAGTATAATGTATATCTATAGGTAAAAACTCTTTAAAATTTTCTTGCAAAATGTTTTTAACTTGCTTTACTACTTTTTCTGGTGAATCCTTAACCATTTGTGAGTTTTCCAAACGGTATAGACTTTTGGTTAATTTTGCATTATGTTGCATGTTTTGGCACGACATGTCTTTCCTAAGTGATTCCCAGTAAGCACCATTTATAAAGTTGCCTGTGCATAGACGTGTATATGGCATACCATTACTTTGAAGACATGGACGTGAAAGTGTGCCCACCTGTCCTCTGACCGCTTGTTTCCACTGGTATATTTCATTGTTGTCTAATCGAAATGTATTGGGAAAACAATATTCTGTGCTACGTATTACATTATTGCTGATAGGGTTTTGTATGTTAATAACCTGTTTCAAAATTTTCAAAACTCGCAATCGTTCTGTGGTATCATGCATAGTATGTTCATCGTATTCCATGAGATTATCTTCTTCGCTGCTTTTCTCATTCTTATTATCTACTACAGACCTTTTTAGTGAAACCGTTAAATGAATCCAACAATCAATGTGTTGCGTCGCAATTCGCTCAACACTCATAACACGAGCATTATGTATAACAAGGTCTCGAGAAACTTCTCTGCTTATTTCACGTAGTATTTTTAGAGCATGCTTTCCAATTTTTTTTGAGTTTTTATAAATATTATTGCAAATATTTGTGTAAATGTTATTATCTACAATTATACACGTTGTATTTATTCTTACAGCAAAGGATTGGCCACGCATTTCTTTCGCTGCCACTATTCGTGGGGTGTTCACCAACTGAAAATGTGAGATAGTATGTCCTTCACACCAATACTCGCCTGGACCATCTTTAATTATCTTCAATTTAAAAATAGATTTGGTTCCACTCTTATCTTCCCAAATAAGTTCAAGTTTTGCGTTTCGCAAGAGCTCATAATCTGCATTTGTGAAACATTTTACACCAAAATCATCTCCATTTATACGCCAAAGATACTTGCGGTTGTAAACTACCAGTGTCAATTCTTGTATGTTTGTATCCATTTTTAATATTAATTGCACTGTATTCACTTGTATGTTCATAAATTCTTTGTATAAGACAGGCATGGTGTTTGATTCTTTATTGACAACCCGCAACATTTCATTTTGTTTCATTAAAATCACATACTCCTCTCTTAAATTGTCTTCAAAATTGTCAATTTGAAAAAAGTCGTTTCTTTTTTCCTTTGGTATAAATTTTTTTAGCACCATTCTTAGAGCGTTACGATTCATAAAATATTCTTTGGTTCGAACCCTGGTTTGCTCATTATGTAAAACTGTGTACCAGTTGACACCGTAGCATTCATTAGGTCGATAACTAAGAGCACCTAGTCCTTTGGGACACCCCGAACTGGCTATAAGATTGCCTTGAAACGCACAAATTGAGTACAGCAAGTCATCACAATCGGCAATCATAACCTTAAGCTCAGTTTTTTGATTGTCTACATATCGAGCTGACATACATTTTTTATCAGATCTATAGTCAGATATTTTGATATTATCGTCGACAACTTGCCCCCATCGTTCACCTGGCAGCCTAATTGTGTATGGCAAGGAATCGTTTTCGCGTTGAAATGGTAACCAAAACTCTGTAATCTTTCGTTTATACAGGAACTGAATAAAGTGTGAAGTTAGAAGATTAGAAAAATCTATTGGTGCAATTATATTTGAGCCATGGCAAAAGTTGTCGTCGTATTTGTGTGGCTTTAAGGAAATTTTAAGACAAATCCAATCATCATTACTGATATAAATCTCCAATAAGTCTTCAGGACATAATTTATTTGCTTTTTCTTGCACTTCGCATAGAACACTTTCTGGGTGCCACTGACCAGTTGTTGTGTTACACTCACGCAGAAATAGCTCCCAATTTTCTTTCCAGCAAAGATAGTCTTCAGAGGTTGTGTAACGAGTGCCCCGAAATTTCCAGTATGCTGTTCCGACACTCGTCTGAGTTGTGCTTTCATCACATTTTTCAACCTAATAATAATTGATTAACAAAACGTTTTAGTACATACAAGATTGCTGACCTTTGTTGTAATCGTGAAAGAAAAATTTAAACACAAGAAGAAAAGTAATAAGGTATGTTCAGCCATTTTATAAAGCAAATAAATTTTGAATTTTGCTCTGCACAGTACTAAGATTACTTTCCTATTGCACATATAAAAACTAAAACGAAATTAGAGATATCGTTTTATTCATTATCTTAATTTAGATAATTTTATCTCTGTTATCAATGTGTGCTCTATACCCTAGGCACATAAAAGAAGTTACAAGAGGTATATAGATCTGTGAAATTATATCTAGGGGCCAGTTGAAAAAGTCTTGGACCCAATTCAGCATGCATCTATAGGAGTTTTATTACATAGCTTACAAAGTCGGCTTATGAAAAACTTTAACGCATAATACACAGATCCAAATCTCTTACTTTTTTAAAAAATCATTTTTGCTAGATATACATACCAATTTTTTATAAAATTTTAAAGAGAAGGCTAAAGATAAGATGTTTACATAAGCACACTTAAATTGTTTATAATTTTATAATAATTTTGCTTTTTTTTTTGAAATTCTATTTTATACCCATTCGAGAAAATATATGAATATATATATATATATATATATATATATATATATATGTGTGTGTGTGCGATAGGTCTGACAATCTTGCTGAGCCTACCCACCACGGCTCAGCTGAACGGTTACCACGATACGAGGTGTATATGACGAAGAATTCTGATCTAGGAGCCGAGGTGAAAGGTCAAGAAAAAGAGTTCAACGACGCTGCGAAACGACGATCGCAACCACGACGCAACAACGACGATACTTAAGAACAATTATAATAACAAATACATTTAAATAATCAAACATTTGTTACTTAAATTACAAATAAATATAAAAAAAAAGTTGGGATCTTATTTAATAAGCTGAAATCCCGCCATTGTGGAGATAAAAACAACCATTTCCCACATATATGTATATTCTTGTTCGTCACATTAGAAATTTAATTTTAAAAATATATAGAATTGATTTTTATTAGATAAGCATTGCAAGGGTATATACGAGGGCAGTCCGAAAATTAGCTGGTATATTAGTGTTGGTAAGTTTCGTATTTAAAATATTAAAATGGGGAAGTATCATATTTTTAAAGTTTAAGCTCAAAGTTTGGTGCCATTACATTGTGTAGTTTGGTTTTGATCGCTATTAATAGAGAACGCTCTCAGTGAATTTCCAAACATGGAATATAAGAAAAGCAAAAAGCCATTTAAATTCATTTCTTATCTTATTGTTTTATAATATTTGTACATTTAACATATAACTTACATTAACTTACAAAATTAAATTATTATTTTGTCTTTCTAGAAGTATGGATGGTCTCAAGTTGCAGAATTTTTGTGTTTTATTTTTATTTCTTAGTGTTACTTATCTTCAAGCTAGTCATGTAAGTAATACTCAATTATATAGAATTTAATAAAATGTTAAAGGTTAGTGGTGAACTAACTGAAGAAGACCTCAAACTTCAATTTGCGTCTATAAAATTTAATTAAAGAACACAACGCAATATCATCTTGCAACCCGTATATCTGTCAGTCAATCCATCCATATAAATTTGATTGATGCCTATATATAAAGGGTTTTTCAATAGGAGCGCTTCAACTTTTTTTTTGAATAAAACACAAACGGTTTGACTTTTCAACTAACTTTTTTTTTTATTATCGAATTTGAACACATACATTTAATTATGAAACTCGATTTCTTTCGCATGACCACCGCGTGCACGTTTTACGAAGTCCAATCGTTGAACCCAACTTTCAACCACTTTTTCGCATAAATCGGTCGAAATTCCAGCAATTTCGCGTTCAATATTGGCTCCGAGCTCCTGAAACGTCGCCGGCTTATTGGCATAGACTTGTTGCTTGTTGACAAATCCATTTAGCCAAAAGTGAGCCTCATCGCTGAAGATGATTTTTCGGTGAAAATCTGCATCATTTTCGAATTGCTCTTGAACCTCGCCACAATGACGTCACAGAAAGGCCCAATTGTTGCGAACGTCGTGTGAGCGACACATTCGCGTCTTCTTGAACTGAAGCGCTGGCGGCTGCGATGTTTTCATCACTTCGAGCACTTCTTGCTCTCACGGGCACCGGAACATTATGTAGCGAAAACGTAGACTCAAATTTTGCCACTAGACGGTCGATTGTCGAACGGGCTGGCTTGTTAAATGGACCGTAAAATGGCCGTAATGCTCTTAAAGTAGCAGCAAAAGAACGATTATTTTGATAAAAAATTTGCACAATTTGCAATCGCTGTTCAAGTGTGTAGCGTTCCATGATGAAATGTATACTAATGAAGTTTCATATGTCAAGAGAACAAGGAAAAACATGGCGTCGTTCGCCGTCCCTATCGGAAAAAAGTTGAAGCGCACCTATTGAAAAACCCTTTACATATTGGGGTACAATAGGTCGCGGTACAATAATCCCTCCCATAATAATAATATATATATATTTTTTTTTTAAATTGAACCTTGCCAATTTTTTTTTTTATTTATCAAACAATAACTTTATTTGATACAAAATCCTAAATTTAATATGCATAGAGTATTATGATTTAGCAATTAAGAATGCGAGAGTCGAGTATATCAGAACACGGTACAGCCTGTACCCAGTCCAAAACATATACCAAGTTTAATGTTAATAGCTCTTATAGTCGCTGAGATTTCTGTGTTCTGCATCAAGTCTACGTACAAATTACTTATTTATATGTGATCAATGATTCCTAAAATTGTATACCTAAAACAGTATTGTTGTTCATTAGCATTATCCAAATTATTCTACAGAGTTTAACAATTCTGGCTCGTGTAAAATAATATCCTTGATAATATCTGAAAACTTGATTAAAGAACAAGTCATACGTTAATAAAGATCACCA
This sequence comes from Hirtodrosophila alboralis, assembly GCA_035043045.1. NCBI lineage: Eukaryota > Metazoa > Arthropoda > Insecta > Diptera > Drosophilidae > Hirtodrosophila > Hirtodrosophila alboralis. The sequence goes on along the minus strand of JAWNNH010000147.1, from coordinate 49,085 downwards.
AATTTGAATAAGACCACTGTTACCTAGTATCGAAAATAATTCTCCAGAAACAATTTTTTTATACCCTTGCAAAATAGTATTATAATTTTGTCTCGAAATATGTAACGCATAGAAGGAGACGTTTTCGACCCTAAAAGGTATTTATATTCTTGGTCAGGACGAAGAACTGAGTCGATATAGCCATGTCCCTCTGTCCGTCCGTCCGTCTGTTTCTATGCAAATTTTTTGGCTTTATCTTTGAGCTATCTTGATGAAACTCGGCACAGATGAAGCTTGATAATGTATGTAGTTTGTCGAAAAGTTGTAGCATGAAAATCTTCTTTGTTTTCTTTTAAGTATCAATACTAAACTTGGCATATCGATGTAGAATTACGATTTGTACAATCTGACCAAGTTTGAAAAAAATTGGACCACTATATCTTAAGCAGAAACAATAGTTCGAAAAGTGCTCGTTTGAAAAACTTTGTTTTAAAGATATCAAAACCCAAGTTCAAAATTTTCTTAGGAGACTATTGCAAGGGTATACAGCCTCGGCGTGCCGAAGATAGTCGTTTCTTTCTTGTTTTAATTATTTTTTATACATTAATGTCTGTGGTTTGTAAGTAACCTATTAAAATTCTATAAGAACAAATGTTTTAACAAATAATATATTTTATTTTAGGGTTTTGTAAAACGTAGCATAGATACGTCGGCGTCCCATGCGCTTAGTTCAGATGATCGACTACCATCAGACGTAATACCGCAAAGCTACGAAATTTACCTTGAACCGAACTATGAAGAATGTACATTCAGTGGTCTTGTTAAAATGAATTTGAGCTGGACAGCAGATTCAAAAAAAATTTGGTTTCATGCACATTTTGACTTGAATATTAATGACAAAAAAATTACGGTTCGAAAAACTAATAAGAATAACAGGTAATTTACTGATATTTTAACATCTGACATTATACATTTTATATTTAATAAAATATGATTTAGTAGTTTTCAGTCATCCGAGAATATTACAGTTCTACGTGGAAATCGATTTCCCAAAAAAACAATATATATAGTTTACCTTAAGGAAATAATTAAACAAGGAACTGAAGGTATAATAGAAGTCCCTTTTGAAGGATACATTTGGAAAAGTGCAGAGGGACTATTTACAGGATCTTATAAAAATTTCACATATTTTGCTACTTATCTAAGGCCAAATAATGCACGACGATTATTTCCCTGCTTTGATGAGCCTGGTTTTAAGGTAATAACTTTTATACAACTTCGATTTAATACCCATTATCCAAATTACACTATGCCACAGCATTTTGTATCCCGTACATTTTAGAGTCAATCTTTATGTATGTAATATGTGTCGCCGACTCCGAAATAAAATTTTTTTAAAAATGGGTTGTGAAATGGGTTGGCCTAGCTGACTAGTGTCCGCTCTCTGAAACAGAAATACTCCAGTTCAATTCATGGCGATCCCCAAAAACAAAATAAAATTATAGCTTCGTCTCAAGATGAAACATAGTTGTTCTTATTTATGTTAAGTAAAAAATGTCATAATATAGTCTATTATGAAGGTTGCTTCTTGACAATAAGAAAAAAAGCCGGACTGTTTTCGAGATAATCGAAAAAAAAACTTGATTTTCGACTTTTAAAAAAAAGGTAGCTTTGGTTAAGTGAAAATAAATTTGAAAATGGTTTAATAATTTGTGAAAATCTAGCTGAATTGACGTCTATTTGGAATTTAAAAAAAAGGAAAAGTTAAATTTGTTGGCTGGTAAGATAGTACTATTTCGACTGCTGCCAAGCAAGTGTCTTCAGTAACCTTTGTATTAGAATTAATTTTTGTTCAAACTGTCCGTATATGAATGTTGGTTTAATAATATGAAAGCTTATATCATAATCTTCCCACAGTGGAAATTTTCACATAAAAATTTAATGTTTCCATTTTCTACTTCGGAGCAAATAACTTCTATATTTGGCGAGTGATATTAAAACATTTTTTTTATTTATTTTAGAATTAGGAAAACTACAGATTCAAAGACGACACAATACACCAAAATGCTAGTTTTGTATAAAAATTTTAGAATGAGCATGTTTTTATTTTAAATTTTCATTTTAATCTTCAATAACTTTTGAAGAATGTTGTATGACATGTTAATGGCAATTTTATTTTCTTTAAAAAAGACCTTTAACATCATTTTTGAAAAGTCGGAAATCTATTTTTTTCGATTATCTCTAAAACGCTCCCGGCAATTTATTTTTTGAATTTTATTTCGGAATCAGCGACCCATTTAAAAAAATGGACTCTAAAAAGTTAGAGATACAAGATTTTTTTCAAATTGATGCATAGTGTTATCAGTACCTCAATACTACTAATAGTTCCTAAATTATTTTAGGTTCCATTTACAGTCTCAATTTCAAGACCAAAGCAATTTGTTACAATCTTTAATACACCTCTTGTTCAAACATTTAATCAGTAAGTAAATAACCAGATAATATTATTAATTTATACATTTCTTAAGTATTAAATTTTTGTAGTACATCGCATTTGTGAATCAAACCGGCGCTCTTAGCAAGCATTTTGGGTTAGAAAGTTCGTCTGTTGGGGGTTAATATTAGGCATACACGATTTAAAAGCAAAAGCATTCATTTATTGCTACTCGTAGCCTACTAGCCCACCCGGTGAACATTTCTAAATTCAATTTTTCTACACCTCGCGAAATATCATCGTTTAAGATTGGTGTCCCTTATGACTCGTTTGCAATCATTTGTGATCCAAAATTTTGGCCACCTCACATGATTGTTCATGAGTTTAAACAGAAAAGGCGAATTGAGCCCGTGCCCGTAACTCTTCCTGCTGGATGCTCTGCCAGCAATATTGCAAAAAACTAGCTTCGTGCCCCGACTCTACATTCATTCAATATCAGAATGTTAGAGGCCTTTTAACTAAACTCAAAAATCTATTTTTGAGTAGTCTTTCTTTTGAATCCGACATTATTGCATTATCAGAGACTTGGCTAACTTCTACCATATCTGACTGTGAAATTCTGTCAAATAGTTTTTTTATATATAGATTTGACCGACTGGCTCGTCGAGGTGGTGGTGTACTAATTGCCATTATATCGACACTTCAATCGGAACGTATCTCCCTTAATGTGCCTACTGATGTTGAAATAGTTGCTGTTAAGGTAACTTTTCCAATGCGTGTAATTTTTATCACCTATTCTAACATCCCTCCATCTTCTGACATACAAGTTTATATGCAACATATTGCTTGTATAAAAGAAGTGTCTCTTCAAGTGAAGGATAATGACCTTTTTGTGGTATTAGGTGACTTCAATTTACCTAATATTTCATGGTCATTTTTCAGTAACGCAAATTACCTCATTCCTTCAAATCAGCATGACTTCTTAGATTGCAAGCTAGATTATTTGCTATTTCAAATGAATTTAATTAAAAATCATTTGAACAGGGTTCTGGATCTGGTCTTTGTCAATGATTTCGCAAATACAGCCGTCTCTAGGTCACTTCCTCTATCTGTCCCTGAAGATTTACATCATCCTGCCATAGAAATATCTATATCAATTTCTAAGCCTTGTAGTCCGCAATTATTAAGTCGACAATTGCCACGTCGTTGCTTTCGTAAGGGTAACTTTCCCTTACTTAATGAACTTATTCATGCAACTGACTGGTCCATTTTAGATAATGGGTCTGACATTAATATTGCCCTTAGTACCTTTTATAAGACCTTAAACACACTTTTAGATGTGTGTATCCCTAATTCGACCCCGTCTGGTTCAACAAAGCCTGCTTGGTTTACATCTCGACTCTCTTACTTAAAAAACATTAAGTCAAAATACTCTGTAGCCAAGTCAAACTTCGCCCTTCTAAACTGTCTGTGCTACGAGAAATATCTAGATCGTTGCAAAAGACAGTTTTTCCAAGACCCTAAACATTTTTTTAATTTTGTTAATTCGAAGCGTAAATCTTCAAATTTACCTTCCTCTTTTTTTCTTGGGATGGATAAAACCAGCAACGACTCTGTTTCTGCTGATCTATTTGCCAACTTTTTCCAATCAACCTACTCTTCTGTTTCCCCTATTAACTCAGCTTATCCTTATACTATTTTACCCTGTAATTCTATCTTTACTCCAAATATTTCATATAGCTCCCTAACCTCCGCTATTAATTCCTTAAAATCTTCTTTCTCTCCTGGGCCTGACAACATTCCTAGTTGTGTCCTTAAGGAGTGTTGTACTTCTTTAGCTGAACCGTTGCTAAAACTTTTTAATTCATCTCTTGAATCCGCAATCTTTCCAGATCTTTGGAAAGATTCATATATCATTCCTTTTCATAAAAAAGGTGGAAAATCTGATATATCGAATTACAGAGGTATTGCAAGGTTACTTTCTATTCCATGGTTACTTGAAAAAATCCTTGCTTCTTCTTTGCAGCATTTTTGTAAATCTATTATTACCCCTGCCCAGCACGGCTTTGTAAAGGGTCGGTCCACTACGACCAACTTGATTATATTTACCACCTTGGTAAATGATGCATTTTTAAGGAAAAGTCAAACTGATGTCATATATACTGATTACAGTAAGGCCTTTGACTCTGTGAATCACGACCTCTTACTCTATAAACTTAACTGCATAGGTTTCCCTCCTTCCTTCTTAAGTTGGATCTCAACCTACTTAAAAGGCAGAACCCAAAAAGTACTGCTTAGGTCAACCATTTCGAGTTCGGTTTATGTGTACCTCAAGGCAGTCATTTGGGACCATTATTTTTTACATTATTTATTAATGATCTACCTACCATCCTGTCTCAGTCTCACATACTTATGTACGCAGATGATGTAAAACTTTTATTTTCATACACAGATTCCCTTCGTCATAGACGCCTGCAAGACGATTTGAACGCTATGCAACTTTGGTGTTTGATCAATAAGCTGCAGCTCAATTGTTCTAAGTGTATGTTTATGATATTCTATTGCACTAGGCACTATTTAGGCACTTATACGATTGCCAATTCTCCATTGCAACGTATAACTACCGTAAAAGACCTTGAAGTTTTATTTGATTGCAAATTGAATTTCAATTCACTCATTTCCACCATTATTAATGAAGCCAAGGGAGTACTTTGATTTATTAAACGATGGTCGAAAGAATTTAATGATCCTTTTACCACTAAATTACTTTATGTCTCCCTTGTTCGTCCAATTTTGGAATATTGTTCCTGCATCTGGTGTCCGCAGTACAGTGTTAACCAAGATCGGATTGAGTCTGTTCAGAAGCAGTTTTTTCTTTTCGCCTTACGAGTTCTAAACTGGGATCCAAACCTTCGTTTACCATCGTACTCCAGTAGGCTTCTCCATCTCAAATTTCCATCTTTAATTAATAGTAGAAAAACTCTTGGTGTTGTTTTTCTCCATAAATTAATTATTGCTGAGATCGACTCCATGTTTCTGTTAGGTCGTATAAATTTTCCCAGTATGTACAACTGATTATGCCTTGCACAGTTCTTTTCACGCTTTATGTGTCAATTATAATTCATTATACCACGTACTCGCAACTGAACTCTCTCTTCGCTCTTTAAAAAACTATCTATCCCTATATCTTACAAGAAATCCCTGACCACAATAGATGTGAATATAGGCTTAGCCGGCCAGCTCGGCTAATACATCTCCTCTATTGGGTCAGAGATTTCTCTCTAATTTTCTTTAAAATTTCCTTATTTTTCTCTTACTTTTTTTTTTCTTTGTCTCTCTATACCTATCTTTAAATTAATCTTATTTTCCTTTTACTTATTTTCTTATTTATTTACTAACTTTTATGTTAATTTATTTAATTTTATTTAAAAAAAATGTTTTTTTTTTTTAAATTTAAGCTTTCATTATATTCTTTTTTTTTATATTACTAATTTAACTTTTAATTATAATCACTTTTTCAACTTTTATTACTAACTCTCTTCTGTTTAGCTTCATGTTCAAATAATGACACTGACTAACCTGGCTGTGAGTAGGGGCATTGCTGGCCGGACTGGCAAATAAATATCCCCTGTGTCAGTGTCATTAATATTTGAAACTTATGTAATTTAATTAGGCTTTTTCTATCCTTCTATTACATTTAAGAAATATTATAACGTTTGCTTATCTGGGACAGCACTGATTGTCTGCCAGAATAAATAAATGAATAAATGGACACCAAATTTAGTACTAGGTTCCTGTATATCATACATATTTCAAATTTCCAAAACGTTTCAACCGTTGATTAATTGAGTGTTATGCAAATATACGCAAATGTGTGCATTGCTTTAAAGTTTATGAAACTTGTCCATTCCAAACCCACTTAGGCTCTCCTGTGTTCTTAAAGCATCACTTCCTTGAAATGCTCGTGTCATAATCTTTGACAACTGTCGGCAATCATGTGGCAAACCCTGTAACCCCATTTATAAGTAATCTTAGCAATTGTCCTTATTCCAGCTGCAACAGCTGCCAGCTGTGGTTGCTCCTGCTCTTGTTCCTTGCTCACATTTAGAATTCAACTCCTGTATCGTACTGCTCTCTTAGCTCAGCTCAGCTCATATAGTCAGCTGAAAGTGGTTCTATTTGCTTTGCCGAGCCAACAACAGCAGCTTTTTTGTTGTTTGCTCGCGTCAAATGTAACCAGCTGCAGCCTGGATTCAGGACAGGACTGTAGCTCGAAGCTTGAACTGGAGCTGGTGATAAATGATTTATTCTGCTTTATTTGGTTGTTGGATTTCACTAATATTTTATTCTATGATTCTTGCTTTGTTTCCTTTTTGCAGTGCGCACAAAGTTTGGACATTAACTGAAATTAAAAACTGCTGTCGACTCTTGTCTCAATTTCGGGCATATGCAGTTTTTAATAGCTCGCAATATTCTATATTCTGACTGTTTATTTATCGGTCACTTGACTTATATCTATAGTCCTGCGGTTATTTTTGTTTTAGATTTAGTAAAATTTATAAGGAATTCTTTGGTTGAATCTATTTGATTGATATCCAGGACATGACTATCTGCTGCCGCTTCGCCTTTTTGGTTAGCCACAATGTGCTGCATAATTGACATTGTCATATAAATTTCCAAAAACCTTCCTTCGTTCTGCAATGCTTTCTTCTTGTATATTTGATAATTTTTCCATTTTCATTGTCATTTTGGTTGCAAGCAATACATTTGCATTTCAATGTTGTTACATTTAATATTTTCGTTGTTGTTGTTACCTCTGCCGTCCAGTAGAATGTGCAGACACGTCGTAACTTATTCACGGCTCTTATAAAAAATCATTGATGATTCATCAACGTAACCACTAATTGCTTTACATCCTTACCATCGCACATCGATAAAAACAATTTACAGGACAAATTTTAACGTTTACTTTGATTTGTGACTTACGCAATTATAATGCCGATCTTAAAATGTTGTAAAATTTTCATCATCTGATTATATTCAAGAAAATACTTGTTCATGCATATAGGCTCATAAGCAAATACCTGCCATGTAATCAATGCCCGTTGAACTGCTTTACACTGCTTGATTTCAATGTGTACATATACATATGTATTTGTGGTACAGGGTTTTACGTATACGAGACTAATCATTCTTACTTCTTTTATTGTTACAGCCCAACTTTAAAAGATCATGTAGTTGACTATTTTGAAACAACTCCATCAATGTCATCCTTCACATTTGGTTTTATTACATCACAACTTCTCAAATGGAATGGAGATGATTTTATAAGCAGAGAGAATTCGTCTGCACTATTAGCACCTGTAATTCAAATTTGGAGTTTTGAAAATCAAACAACAGAATTAAAGGTAAGACATTGTTCAACATTAATGTTTAACCTAAAAACTGGGACCGTAACTGTTATGATAAATAAACGTAAAAGTCCGTTTAAAGAGTTCTTGAAAAACTTTTAAATTATATATGGGCATTTCCACAGCATGGTCAACCACGACCAAAAACTGACATGTTCATAAACATTATATTTTATTGCAAATAGTTTTACAAAAATGTCTTAATTATTATAAAATAATGGGTTTTAAAAGCTTATGTTTTTTGGTTTACATTTAACTAGCCTTATATCCATTTTTCTTTATAAATATATATTTTTTTAATGTTTCACTTTTGGTTATTGAAGACTTTTTAGAATGAAACTCTTTTATAACAGTTATTGTTGAGTTTTTGGAATAACAGTCTATCATGACAGTTATTTGGGAAAAAATAAATAAACGTTACCAAAGACATTTATTTTTCGATAAAAATAAATAAGTAATCTGTGACTTTTATTTTTTTTTTTTAAATTAAATTAATAAGTTTTTTTCAAAGTTTTTTTTAGTTATTCGCCAAGATTCTAAAATTATTAGCAAAATATGGTAATTAAAATAAAAATTAACCTTCCACTTATATCTGATATTTTTAATTAAAAATTTTATCAATAACAGTTATTTTCGGTTTCTGCCCACAACACATTAAAATGGACTTTAAAATAAGTTTTAGCTCAGTTTCTGTTTCGGCTACTTGTAAAGAGTTTTTTGTTGGAGGTCTTGAAGTTCGTAGCCCATTAAGTAAATTCCTTTCCGGCAATTTATGTGTATGTATTTTACAGTCATAAGGACTGATCAATATCCGAGTTTATCTAGCCCTGTCGGACTATAGGAACACACAGAGACTATAAAAGCTAGAGGTACCAAATTTTGTATGTTAGTTCCTGTATACGCTGATTAAGTTTATTACAAATTTCGAATACTTGCTCCTCATAACCGCAAATCCATAAAAACGGTTAATGGGCACAATTTTAAAGTTATTACTTGTGACAAACACAATTTTTATGACTATCTCAATATGCTGTGAAAATTTAATCACGTTCCGTTAATAAACAGCAAAGTTATTGAAAAATACTTTTAACTGCTTTGCGCTACTTATTTTAAATGTGTATGCAGTTGCCGATCTCGTACTGGATACAGAAAGTTCTGTAGTTGAATAAAATCGACTTTTGTAATCTTACTTGTATTGAGTAAGTATGAGTTAGTACAAGATCCATATTTTATGCTGGACAGATATCCAAATTAAATCCAAATGGAACCACATCTTATAGGTCCCATAGGAATCGATCGAAATGTGTTGTTGAGCAACTTTTCAGTTTTTAATTTGATCATATAGATCCTATATGAACGATTGGTCGAATATTTAAATTAATTTAAAAGACTATTGCAAGAGTAAATAGCTTCAGCATGCTGAAGATAGCCGTTTCTCTCTGGTTATACCCTTGCTAAATGGTATTATAATTGTGTCTCGAAATGTGTAATGCAAAGAAGCAGACGTCTCCAACTCCATAAAGTATATATATTCTTAGTCAGGACGACGAGCTGAGTCGATATAGCCATGTCTGTCCGTCTGTTTCTATGCAAAGTTTTTGACTATCTTGATAAAACTGTGCACAGTTAAAGCTTGATAATGTATTTAGTTTGTATGTCAAAATCAGACCGATCGGACCACTATATCATATAGCTATGAAGAAACACTCGAAGACACTTCATTTTCATGTAAAGTGTTTTTTGTTTTTTAAGATATCAATATTAAAATTGACATATCGATTCCACTTGTACAATCTGACCAAGATTGAACAAAATCGGACCACTATATCTTGTAGCTCTCATAGGAACAATCGGTCGAAAATTCTCGTATGAAAAACTTCATTGGGTTTTTTTTAAATATCAAAACCCAACTTATATCAACGATGTATATTTACGATTTGTAGAATCAGACCAAGTTTGAACAAAATCGGACCACTATATCTTATAGCTCCCATTGGAACAATCGGTCGAAAAGTGCACGTTTGAAAAACTTTATTGTTTTTTAAGTGTAAGGAATCTTCATGCTTTAGCCGGGCTATACTCTGCTTTTAGGACTCGTGCAAACAAATTTATATGTAAGGCTCTTGCAAAAAATAATAACACTCAACTAAGTGTTAATTGCTTTATTGACATTGTCGCCAAAATAGGTAACAAAATGTTAATTCGACAGAATGAAGATGGCCTTTCACTACCGCCTGTGCGCAACCTCCCAAGTGCCACCTCCAGTAACTGCCAATTCTACCTGTGGTTTCTCCTTTAACGTAGACATCGCTGTCACTCTTGGCAAAACTCTCGCTACGTAGGAAGCTACAAACACAAGAACCAGCTAAAGCGGTTTAACACTCTTGTGTTGACAATAACGAGTTAAGCAGCCCTCCTGCAACGCAGATATTTTTCACACACGCCTCCTGACGAGGGATCCTTGCTGCTCCTGCACGGGATCTGCTGGAGATCATTGGTAATCCTGACGGAAACGCGTGTTCTCGATGGTGATTTTGCGGTCTTGTTTGTTAAATGGTTTTGCTGATCTCGAAACGATGTTCTCACCATCTCGACTGGCAACGCGCCCACGCTGCTGTCGTCGTTTTATAGCTGTTGCTAAGTGCTTACATAACGGTAGCATCGCCTGATGCGTGGTCATGCATTTAGCAACAGCCAAGCCAAGGCATCGCTTTCAAATAACGTTGACCGCTCTCCTTGTTGTTCGCAAATTAACAACACCATCGCTCACTCCATTGATTAGAGCAAGAGCGGCGCCGCGATCACCGTTAAAGCGAATTCGCCGCAGTGCAGGGACTTAGTGGCCATTAGAGGGGTCACCAGGTATTATTGTGGGAGTTATTTTAACTCCTCACATAACATATAAAAACCAATGTTGCCATTCAAAATTGTCTTAGGAGACGATTGCAAGGGTATATAGCTTCGGCGTGCCGAAAATAGCTGTTTCTTTCTTGTTTTTATGTAAGCTTTGTTTGATTTCAGGAACTGTACACAAAAATTTCGATGATTTATAAAAAAATTGAAGATTACTTTAAGATGGCTGTCCCCTTATCTAAAATTGATGTCGTTGTCATACCGGAGCTGTCAACAGTACGCCCAGTAGATAATTGGGGTCTGTTGCTCTTTAGGTAAGACATTTACTGTATCAACAGAGAAATTGTTAGCAGAGAAAATTTTTAACAGAGAGACCGACACCATGAAAAAAGGATATTATGATATAGCGCAAGAATTTATATACCAATGGATTGGTTCGTGGGTTACTCCTGAGTGGTGGAGTGATACACATCTTAACAAAGCATTGGCAAGTTTCATAGCATCAGAAATTGTAATACAGGTAAGTTAAATGTTCTTATAATGAAATATTGCTAATTGATTCAATACGCAGATAGATGGCGGCATCGAGTTTAATGGAAAATACCCAATGACCACCCTTTATTTATTGTATTATGAATTCAGTAAAAGATATCCTCATTCTCGCATTACTGGAATGAAACAAGAAACTATTTCCTATAAAACAGAGCTAGTTATTCGAATGTTAAGCTTTATATTAGGCAAAGACTCGTTTCAAAAGGGCTTACAACAATTTATTGTTGATCATCGATATAAGTCATTTGTTGAAGTTGATTTTTGGAATGCTTTAACTGCACAATCGGTGAAAGATGGAACGCTTAGTGGCCAATATAGTACGGCAGATATAGCAAGTACATGGCTTACAAATCATCGACTACCAGTAGTTAATGTCTGCAGGGATTATAAAAAAAATACTGCGACTCTACAGCAAAAAGTATATCTTAGAGAAAGACCGCATGATGTTCCAGAGCAAGGGAAAATGCTTTGGTGGATTCCAATTATTCTAAAACGCCAAGATGCTCTTAACTTTTCAAATTTCAGCCCTTATGTATGGATGGAAAAATCTCAGCAAATTAATATTAATAATATGCCAGGAAAAGATCAATTTATCATCATAAATCCGGAAGAAATTGCTCCATTTCCAGTTAACTACGACGAACATAATTGGAATATTCTATCAATTTTCTTGCAAACTGAGCTTGGACGATCTGTAATTCCAATATATACGAGGTAGGCATCAAAATATTTTACATTTACTTGTTGTATTTAGAGATATTGCAACCAAACTACACATTTTAAGCTTCATTGTGCTCTAAATATTCTGATTAAATTTAATCAGAATCAGACTATGTAATGGTAAATATCTTTAGCATGCCGAAGATAGCCATTTGTTTAGAAATTATTTCTCTTCACGCATTTATATATTAAATGTGGTATCTATACTGCATAGGTTATTGCAGTATAGTGTGGAGAGCCACCAGTAAACCGATAAGCTAAGCCACAGATTAGCGAAACCCTACGCCAAAGAGTGCAGACTCAAGACTATGGTCGTCAGTTTTAAAGGTATTTACAGCGTTTAGCTGGAAAAGTTCCAGAGAATTTTTTTTTTTTTTGGATTCTGGGATCATCGCATTCGATTCGCATTAGCAAACGGCCGTGTTTATTTTTTTTTTTGTCTTTTTTTTCTCGATAATTTTTAAATCATAATAATATCAGTGTCTTCTGTTGAACTTCTGTTGTGTTTAGTTAAACTCTTTTCTTAATAAATAAATTAATTGTGTTTAAATATAACAACCGCAACCAAAGCATTCTGGTGTTTCGTGCAGTTGCATTGTTTGTTTTTGTATTTTTGTCGTTAAATTTATTTTTCTTGTTCGTGTCAAAAATGTTCGTGACACTCAAAGCGCGCTCCCACGATCCATTTTGATCGCGCTCTCTTTAACTTGCTGGTGTTGGCGGCTTGTTTATCTGATTCTATTCCGTTTTCTTCGTTCGTCTCGCCAGCGCCTTTTTTTGTGTTTGTACATATTATTGTTGTTGCTTGTAAGTAGAAGTCAGCATCATAGTTGTTTACCCTAGTGTACACTAATGTTTCTAATTGTTTTGTATTTTATTTGCTTTATATTTTTATACCCGTGCAAAAGGGTATTATAATTTTGTCTCGAAATGTGCAATGTTTTGAAGGAAGCGTCTCTGAACCCATAAAGTATATATATTCTTGATCAGGACGGCGAGCTGAGTCGACATAGCCATGTCCGCCTGTTCGTCTGTCTGACTGTCCGTCTGTTCCTATGCAAAGTTTTTGTCTTTATCTTTGAGCTATTTTGATGAAACTCGGCACAGATGAAGCTTGATAATGTATGTGGTTTGTAAGGAAGTTCCTAGGCCGAGGTCACAGTCGCAATCGGGCCAAGAAACATTTACCAGAAAATGCGATGAGCCGACGCCGAGACCACGAACACTCCACCTGGTTGCGCCGGGACTGAATCTCGGGCGCACCGCCTAACCGTGTCGGGCAAAGCCGCAAACACGCTGCCTAAGTACACGGAGTCGAAGCCTTATACACACTCTGCCAAACTGGCCTGGGCATACACCGCAGCGCACCCCGCTCACAGTGCTGCTGCGAGCACGCTGCCTCACGGTGCAAGACCTAAATAACGCACACTGACCACCGCGTACTGTACTGGCACTTTTCACGCAAGGGGAAGGGGAAGAGTCGTAAAAATATCAGATAACAAAAGAAAATAATAAGTCTGGGACTTAGGTACTTTGTGTCTGGGTTCTTTATTTTCAGCACAAACTTTCTTAAAACTAGTTACAATATTCACCTGGCACCAATCAGCAATTGTAATAATTAATATTTTTAAGTCCGTCGCGCGTACACCGTTTGTCGTTTCACTCGCGTATGCCTCGGGTAAAACTAACCAATTTACGTTTTACTTTCCTTTCGCTCACGACCTTAGCGACTCGATCTCCAACGTCAACTATCTATTATTATATACACCAAACTTATATCTATTACCAATAATATAAAATATAACTTTATCTAATTCGCGCACTTATTGTGCTCTTAATAATAACTTAATTTAACTAACCGTTCATGTGCTTCTTGGCTTTAATAACAATAAAAATCACGCGTTTCTAGCGCTCTTCAATAATAATATTAAATACACATATAACTATCTAAAAATTATATTTATTGTGGGCGGGTGGAAGTCATCCCGCCTCCCAAGTTTGTATGTCAAAATCAGCCCGATCGGACCACTACTTCATATAGCTATGGAGGTACAATCAAAGACACTTAATTTTCATGAAAAGTGTTTGTATAAAATTCTTTTGTATTTTAAGATATCAAAACCAAACTTGTCATATCGATGCCTATTTACGATTAGTACAATCAGACCAAGTTTGAACAATATCGGACCACTATATCTTATAGCTATTATAGGAACAATTGGTCGAAAAGTGCTCGTTTAAAAATCTTTATTGTTTTTTAAGATATCAAAACAAAAGTTGGCATTCAAAATTTTCTTAGGAGATCATCGGTGTGCCGAAGATAACCGTTTCTATCTTGTTTTATTTTTTTTTTATATTTTCGCAGTTATGTATGTCTGCAATAATAAAAATTGCTAGGTGCGTCCCAACGTAAAGTGGGTTTTGTATGGATCTATCTGGTAGGTTTAAAAATCTGCTAAATGGTTGAGTGAGTCTCCCAAACGCAAAAAGGCCAATTTTAGGCTGTTTATTGGCCCTAATGAACTTTCGGTACCTACACAAGTAACCTAATCTTCCGATTCTGAACTAAAAAATTTTTCATTCCCGCACCTCTGTCATTAGGGCCATATCCATGAATGCTGTTTCCCATGACCCCGAAGGAATTTCTGATTCTAGGGTTGTTAGTACATAAGTTGCAGAGCAATAACATAGTGCTGATATACCGGCTGATTCAATTATTCAAAGCAGTAGCTACTGTTAAACTTAATACCGCGATTGAAAACAAGCCTCTTGTAGGTGTTCCAAAAAAAAAACAAATTTTTGTTTCCAGACTTGCCCCTACATCAGGTGATGTTAAGGCGTTTATTCAGGCCAGATCAGAAACCATTATTTCGGTGGAAAAATTAAATTATTCTTGTCTTCGGGAAATTTCATCATTTAAATAAGTGTTCCCGCCGATCATTTCAACAAAATTTCTCGTAAAGAATACTGGCCGGAGCACTAATTTGTAAAATAACACACTGCGCAAAAAGAGAGAAATGGGACTCGGGTTGCACTACCTTCTACAGCTCCTATCGCTTTTCAATCTCCTGCAGTCTCTGATAACAAAAAAAACTAGCATCCTTTCTCAAAATGAAGAGGTGTTTGTAGTAATCTGTACCTAAATAGCCCATTCTTTTCATTTGATGGAGTTGCCTTTTTTGAAACGTTGTTAAAGCGCGACATATTGTATTCTCAAATTCTATCTAGCAAATTTTCCATTTATATGAAAGATCGCGCTCCTCGTCGTGGTGGTGTTGTACCTATTGCTGTTGATAATGATTTATATTTTGAAGTAGTATTTACCGATAGGTCTACATATATTGAATTTGTTGCTATTAAACTGAACATTTGTGGTGTTGGCATTTTTATAACTTGTTGCTATATTGCACCGTCTTCTAACAATTCTGTCTATTCTTGGCATGCTTCAGCTATACATTCTGTCTTATCTATGCTGTTTAATCGTGATTCTCTATTAGTTCTTTGTGATTTTAATATAACTGGAAATAATTGAATTTCTTCTCCCGGCTCTAACGTGTTGACATCCAAGGCTCAACATGATTTTCTCGGTAATTTATTTAGGATGTCATTGTGCCAGATCAATGCCATCCCAAATTCTTTACTTAAAATGCTTGATCTTATTTTTGTTTTGGATCCCTCGTTCCTATATTATTACCGGAAGATCAATATTATCCGACTTTAGAGGTGTGAGGATGGATCCTAAACGGTTTACACATTTGTCAATGCGAAGTGAAGATCTTGAGCACTTTCATCAACAGTGCTTTTTCAAAAGCTGACTTAGTTTAGGCAATTGCTAATGTATTTGCCGAATTTGGCCCCTAGTTATTTACGCTTTTTTTAAGTTATCTGCCTTCTGAAATAAGCCATTTTTGGGTTCTGATGTATGCCCATGATGTTAAGTTTTGCCTATTGGGTACTGACTCTCTTTTTGGTCTCAGGTTGCAAACTGTATTCAATTTTCAGTTTTCAAACCTAGTGTAAAGTAAATTTATTAAACCTTAATTTTAATTATTGTAACGAAATGTCTTTTAGTAGGCATTTACCATTTTTAAATAGTTATGTTTTTAATATGAAGCCACTTGAATCGTTACTGATTTGGAAATTCTTTTGGATCCCAAGCTTAAGTTTGACAATCATATTTCTTCTACTGCTAATCGAGTCTCTGGAGTCCTGAGTTTCATAAAACGCTGGTCGAAAGAATTTAACGATCCCTATATTACTAAATCTCTTTATACTTCACTTTTACTAATAAATCGTCCCTCTCCTTCTGATTGTAGAACCATGCTTGGTGTAATTTTCCTACACAAATTAACTGACGGTGAAATTGATTCTTCCTAATTAATTAGCCAAATTAGTTTTGCTGTTCCGATCAGAATTACTAGAGACTATCTTCCTTTTTCTTTTCAAACTGGTAGTACTAACTATTCTATTCATAATCCTATCCGAACTCTTTGTACTAACTAAATTAATCTTTCTAATATTAGAGTAATACTCTGTGTATTCGCTCTCTTATAACGCTATTACTTTCGCATCTGTTTAATGCTTAGATCTTTTTTCAGTATAATTTTAGTATTTTTTTGTATTGTGTTGTAGAATATATATATATAATTAAATATCAAGTTATTCAGTAGTAGATAAAAAATGTTTCTTCATTTTCTACTGAACCTAACATTTCAATGAGATTATAAAATTAAGACTAATTTATGGCGTGTGAGGTTTATGTTACTAGGCAAGATTTTGTATGTGCGTGGAAGGCATGGATAAGTCACTATATATATTTAAATCGTTTTGTCTGTCTAAATTTTCTTTATTTTTTTTGCCTTATCTTAAAATATTTTCAGAGCCAAATTACTACATGATGCTTGGAACCTTGCATATGCAGGCGAACTCAGTTTCGGTACTGCATTCAATATGTCCTTATTTATGAAATTCGAACGCAATCATATTGTGTGGAATCCGGTCTTCACTCTTATAGATCAAATTGGTCGGCATATTGATATGTCAGAAGTTCATAAGAAATTTGAGGCAAGTAATAAATATTTAAACATTTACAGGTAGTATACACGTTTCAAATAGTTTTTTTTTTTTTCTTAGGCATACGTGTTAATTTTACTAAAGCCCTTATACGAAGAATTTGGTGTTGAAGTTAAAACTGAAGATATATCGCAATCAGACATTCGCTCATTGACTAAGAGATTTTTATGCGGCGCAGGTTATCTTCCTTGTATTGAAGAAGCTCAAAGTGCCTTTAAGGTCTGGGAACAGAAAGCTAATCCGGACCTCGAAAATCCGTAAGCTCACCTGTACACACCTATATCCTTAAAATAACATATTTTATATTATAGGGTACCAAATCATTACGTTTGTACGGTCTTCAAATGGGGCTCTGTTGACGAGTGGCAGTTTGGATTACAGCGCGTAATCCAGTTTCCAAAATCACGAATACAAAGTGAAAGAACTTTTTTACTAAAGACTTTAGCTGGTTGTCCAACACAGCCCGAAAAGATTAATCGACTGTTAGAATTATCTATGTTAGAAGAAAACTCAAATTTTACCGAAAACGATAAATTTTTGATAATAACTTCATTAACCGGAGGATCGAGTGGATATAAAACCTTATTTGATTTTATATCTGAAAACTGGGACACTATTCATCAAAGGTAAGTTCTGACTTGGCGCCTAAAAATATGGTGCATACTTTTTCAATTTGCTCCTGTGTGTGTTTGTGTATCGGAAATTTCAAATAAACTTGATTTGAGTATGGCATATAGGAACCCGCATAGCAAAATTGGTGTTCATAAAAATTCTGTTCGATTAAATTCTGTTAAAATGTTATTTATAATGTTAATACCATAACTATCATGCTGTCTTGTGTATAATTTGATAAACTATTATTGATATTAAGCTTCAAAGAGAGGAAACAAAATGTTTGATAATCGTATTTAGGGTGTGTTTATACTTTATATGGTCGAAGATGACTTATTTTGCCTGTTGCATACAAACATTTACCTTAAAACTTATATATAATAAGTTGTTATGCCTTTTCTTATTTTCTTTCCAGAATTAAAAATAACACCAATTTATGGGATCATTTAATAGGTTCAGCCACTGGTTTCTTCTCAACCCAAAAAGGTTATGACATGGTTAATGGGCTGTACAAAAAGCATACTGGAGAATTCGGAAGTGCTCAACACATTATTGAAAAGTCTCTTCGGAATATCAAAGAAGAAGCACAGTGGAGCGAGGAGAATTTACCAGTAATTGAAAATTGGCTAGATAACTTTTTAAAAAACTATTAATTTATTTTTCTGTTAAAATAAGTATGCATGTTTAATATTATTATTTTATATTGTTATTTTTATGGTTGGCGATGGGCATACAGTTTATTTTTATTTAAAATTTATTTGCTCATTTTATTTAGTAAAAGCGAAAAAAACATTGTAATTGGTAAATTTAAAAACATTTTTTTTTTGTATTGCTTGTTCAGTGCGTAATAAACTGATTTAGTACTCGTCACCTTCGTCAATTTCGGCAGTAGAATCTATTCCCACTTCTTCATAGTCCTTTTCAAGTGCGGCCAAATCCTCCCTGGCTTCAGAAAATTCTCCTTCTTCCATACCTTCTCCAACGTACCAGTGTACAAAGGCCCGCTTGGCATACATCAGATCAAACTTATGATCCAAACGAGCCCAGGCTTCAGCTATAGCAGTAGTATTAGATAACATGCATACCGCACGTTGAACTTTAGCTAAATCGCCACCCGGAACTACGGTGGGAGGTTGGTAGTTAATACCAACTTTAAAACCAGTCGGACACCAGTCCACGAATTGAATTGAACGTTTTGTCTTAATCGTTGCGATTGCTGCATTTACATCTTTGGGTACCACATCACCACGATAGAGCATGCAACATGCCATATACTTTCCGTGTCTCGGATCACACTTAACCATCTGGTTAGCTGGCTCGAAACATGCATTTGTTATTTCGGCGACAGTTAATTGTTCATGGTAAGCTTTTTCAACGGAAATTACGGGCGCATATGTGGCCAGAGGAAAGTGAATGCGTGGGTAGGGAACCAAATTGGTTTGAAACTCAGTTAAATCGACATTAAGCGCTCCGTCGAAGCGCAACGAAGCTGTTATTGAGGAAACTATTTGACCAATTAGACGATTAAGGTTCATGTAGGTGGGGCGCTCAATATCTAAATTACGACGACAGATGTCGTATATAGCTTCATTGTCAACCATAAACGCACAGTCAGAATGCTCCAGAGTTGTATGGGTTGTTAAAATTGAATTGTATGGTTCAACGACTGCTGTTGAAACCTTAAAGATCAAAAAGTTTATGGTGGGTTAATTAGTATGTTCTTTTTAAGTTAAATTCTCGTAATTTAAATTATTCATATTTTGGATATTTATATACGTACTTGTGGAGCTGGGTAAATTGAAAACTCTAGTTTAGACTTTTTTCCATAATCTACTGACAGGCGCTCCATAAGCAACGATGTAAAACCAGATCCAGTTCCTCCGCCAAATGAGTGAAATACTAAAAAGCCTTGAAGACCCGTGCATTGATCAGCCAGCTTACGTATTCTATCCAGTACAATATCCACAATTTCCTTGCCGATTGTGTAGTGACCACGTGCATAGTTGTTGGCCGCATCTTCCTTACCAGTGATCAACTGTTCCGGATGGAACAGCTGTCGATACGTACCAGTGCGTACCTCGTCAACAACAGTTGGCTCCAAATCAACGAAAACGGCACGTGGAACATGTTTTCCGGCGCTAGTTTCACTAAAGAAGGTATTGAAAGAGTCATCGCCACCACCAACAATTTTGTCAGAGGGCATATGTCCATCTGGTTGGATTCCATGCTCCAGGCAGTATAACTCCCAGCAAGCGTTACCAATCTGAACGCCAGCTTGCCCTATGTGAACTGAAATGCACTCCCTCTACAATAAAATATTATTTTATAGAAACAATACCAGATTAACGTCACTGTTAATAATATGTATGCACATACATCTGTATATGTATGTTACTGTGTACTATGAATTTGTTAAAAACAGGTTATTGATACTAGACAGGGACCGTAACGATAAGATTTATTTTAAACAAGAAGGCTATATTTGACATGCCGATGCATTTTTCGTGCACCTTATAAATTTTTTAGGCATGAACCAATTATTTGGATAACTTTTTTTATAATAATTTCTCAGTTTTAGAGCACTTTTATTGCTGAACCTTGATTGTTGATGTTTCTTTTTACTGTAGGCATCGGATCGCATTTCTATATCAACAATCGGTTCTAAATTCACTTGATGTATGAATAAATTTTGTGTTTTTCATGAAATCACAACCTCACTTATTAGCCGTTCATTTCTTGTTTTTAATTAATGCTTTGAATAATAACTGTTGTTTTTGATCCTTTGCCTTTAATTTTAAACTATCCCTATTGAAGTTACATCTTTATTAATATTTAATATATTGCTAACAGTTTTTTAAATGGATAAATTTATAATTCATACATCATACGCTTACGTTAAATACAAAAAATTATCTTTAAAAAAAAAAATTAAAATACTTTCTGTTCTTGAACATTGCGAACCCTCTTTGGTAATAATTAATGTTGTTTATATGCTCGCTGACCGTAAGTCTATAAAAGGCTTATATTTGACTCACCATATTTTTAAAATGTAGAAATTAAGACCAACTACTTAAAGAGTAAAAATTTCTAGCACGCTGAACGTCCAAGCTTTTGTTCGTTATGAAACACAGCTGGAAATCTACTAGACGATGCTTCGAATTTACAATTCTTTATATAGTCAACACATTTCATAAAGCGCCATGTTTAACGCACTCATGCATACGTACATATATACATGCATGATGTAAGTAAGAGGGGAGTTAAGAAACTTCATGAACATTTTATTATGAGCTGCAATTTGAGTATACAGTAGTATGTATATACTCTGTTCAAATAGAATAGATTTGAGAACTTTTGGCTTATGCAACGTTCGTCGATATACACATACATTGATTAGCACACCCTATGTTTCTTGTCTTTGAAGCTTAATATCTGCCAATCGTACAAAGCTTGTTAGATACATTTTATAATTCTACACAAAAAAATATTATGGCTTGGGGATTAACATTTTAACAGAATTCTAACGAATTTAACATAAACCGGCTATATACCCTTGCTCGACTGATTATTCCTATGAAAGCCATATGATATACCAGTCCGATTTCGATGATATTTGGTCAGATGGTACAAAACGCAATTCTATATCTAACGTTAAGTTTGGCTCAGATAACTTCCGGCTGGAAGTTTTTATCAAAATCTGACTACTACATATATCCATTGGAACAATCGATCGAAAAGTACTTGTATGAAAAACTTTTGTTTTTCAAGATATCAAAGCCAAACTCAACGTTCAGAAAAAATCATCTGTGCCAAATTTCAAGATAGCTTAAGAACAAGGGTATAAAAATTAACTTTTATTTTTGCGATAGTCGATTATCACACCCACTTGAAAATGTCTTATAACATTATAAAATAGGTGCAGAAAACCGCCAAATTATTCTTTAATTTTAATTTTCCAGCTTATTTATAAAAGAAATTATAATGTGTCGTGCAACCACGGAGAATTACATCTACTTGGGTAAGGAATCATATAATTTCTTTATGTAATTTAGTGAAATAGTCCATACAAATAGTGTATATTTTTCATTTACCTCAATAAGTAATTTAGTAAGATAGAATACTGCCTCCTTAGTTTTTTTGCCCTTGCAAAAGAGTATTATAAGTATGTCACGACGTGTGTAACGCATAGAATAGACCTCTCCGACCCCATAAAGTATATATATTCTTAGTCAGGACGACGAGCTGAGTCGATATAGCCATGTCTGTCCGTCTGTTTCTATGCAAAGTTTTTGACTATCTTGATAAAACTGTGCACAGTTAAAGCTTGATAATGTATTTAGTTTGTATGTCAAAATCAGACCGATCGGACCACTATATCATATAGCTATGGAGAAACACTCGAGGACACTTCATTTTCAGGTAAAGTGTTTTTTGTTTTTCAAGATATCAATATTAAAATTGACATATCGATTCGACTTGTACAATCTGACCAAGATTGAACAAAATCGGACCACTATATCTTGTAGCTCTCATAGAAACAATCGGTCGAAAATTCTCGAATGAAAAACTTCATTGGGTTTTTTTTCAAATATCAAAACCCAAATTATATCAACGATGTATATTTACGATTTGTAGAATCAGACCAAGTTTGAACAAAATCGGACCACTATATCTTATAGCTCCCATTGGAACAATCGGTCGAAAAGTGCTCGTTTGAAAAACTTGATTGTTTTTTAAGTGTAACGAATCTTCATGATTTAGCCGGGCTATACTCTGCTTTTAGGACTCGTGCAAACAAATTTATATGTAAGGCTCTTGCAATAAATAATAACACTCAACTAAGTGTTAATTGCTTTATTGACATTGTCGCCAAAATAGTTAACAAAATGTTAATTCGACTGAATGAAGATGGCCTTTCACTACCGCCTGTGCGCAACCTCCCAAGTGCCACCTCCAGTAACTGCCAATTCTACCTGTGGTTTCTCCTTTAACGTAGACATCGCTGTCACTCTTGGCAAACTCTCGCTACGTAGGAAGCTACAAACACAAGAACCAGCTAAAGCGGTTTAACACTCTTGTGTTGACAATAACGAGTTAAGCAGCCCTCCTGCAACGCAGATATTTTCCACACACGCCTCCTGACGAGGATACCCACGTAGACGCACAGGATACGGGCGCGTACGATGTTACGTGGCAAGGCTATGGCGATGGGCTCTCTTACCAGACGTCGTTAACTGGACTGATCGATAATCTCAGAACTCCGCTGGGGTGGGATCCTTGTTGATCCTGACGATGTGGACGTGATCCGGTGAGAATTCTTGATGATTCTGGCGGTACTGGAGGGATCCGGTAGGATTCCGGGTTACCCTAGCTTGTATCGGTGGGATCCGGAAGGGATCCTTGATGTTACTAGGCGGGATCTACAAGAGATCCTTGGTAATCCTGGCGGGAACGAGTGTTCTCGATGATGACATTGGGATCCGGAAGGGATCCTTGCTGCTCCTGCACGGGATCTGCTGGAGATCATTGGTAATCCTGACGGAAACGCGTGTTCTCGATGGTGACTTTGCGGTCTTGTTTGTTAAATGGTTTTGCTGATCTCGAAACGATGTTCTCACCATCTCGACTGGCAACGCGCCCACGCTGCTGTCGTCGTTTAATAGCTGTTGCTAAGTGCTTACATAACGGTAGCATCGCCTGATGCGTGGTCATGCATTTAGCAACAGCCAAGCCAAGGCATCGCTTTCAAATAACGTTGACCGCTCTCCTTGTTGTTCGCCAATTAACAACACCATCGCTCACTCCATTGATTAGAGCAAGAGCGCCGCCGCGATCACCGTTAAAGCGAATTCGCCGCAGTGCAAGGGCTTAGTGGCCATTAGAGGGGTCACCAGGTATTATTGTGGGAGTTATTTTAACTCCTCACATAACATATAAAAACCAATGTTGCCATTCAAAATTGTCTTAGGAGATGATTGCAAGGGTATATAGCTTCGGCGTGCCGAAAATAGCTGTTTCTTTCTTGTTTTTATGTAAGCTTTGTTTGATTTCAGGAACTGTACACAAAAATTTCGATGATTTATAAAAAAATTGAAGATTACATTAAGATGGCTGTCCCCTTATCTAAAATTGATGTCGTTGTCATACCGGAGCTGTCAACAGTACGCCCAGTAGATAATTGGGGTCTGTTGCTCTTTAGGTAAGACATTTACTGTATCAACAGAAAAATTGTTAGTAGAGAAAATTTTTAACAGAGAGACCGACACCATGAAAAAAGGATATTATGATATAGCGCAAGAATTTATATACCAATGGATTGGTTCGTGGGTTACTCCTGAGTGGTGGAGTGATACACATCTTAACAAAGCATTGGCAAGTTTCATAGCATCAGAAATTGTAATACAGGTAAGATAAATGTTCTTATAATGAAATATTGCTAATTGATTCAATACGCAGATAGATGGTGGCATCGAGTTTAATGGAAAATACCCAATGACCACCCTTTATTTATTGTATTATGAATTCAGTAAAAGATATCCCCATTCTCGCATTACTGGAATGAAACAAAAAACTATTTCCTATAAAACAGAGCTAGTTATTCGAATGTTAAGCTTTATATTAGGCAAAGATTCGTTTCAAAAGGGCTTACAACAATTTATTGTTGATCATCGATATAAGTCATTTGTTGAAGTTGATTTTTGGAATGCTTTAACTGCACATTCGGTGAAAGATGGAACGCTTAGTGGCCAATATAGTATGGCTATGATAATATGATAAAGTATGATAATTAAATGGCCATATAACATTTTTATACTCTTGCAAAAGGGTATTATAATTTTGTCTCGAAATGTGAAATGCATAGAAGGAGACGTCTCCAACCCCATAAAGTATATATATTCTTAATCAGGACGACTAGCTGAGTAGATATAGTCATGTCCGTCTTTCTGTTTTAATGCAACCTAGACTCACATTTTTTGAGCTATTTTAGTGAAAATTGGCACAAATGCTTCTATCTGTTGCAGGCGTATATATGCCCGAATCAGAAGGACCTTAACACTATATCATATATATTATGATTCGAACTGTCTAATTCTTTAAAAACAATGTTCTATAAAAAATATATTTATGTTTATTGAAATGGTCTTATGTATACCCTTTACTCACAGTCGCTCAATGAAAGCAGACGCACACGTTCAAAATAAACATTCCTTTGATTTAACTGCTACGTATTTACTTCTTATTGCAGCCGGAGTTGAAGGTAATTATGAAAAACTACACATCTAAAGACTGACTGAAGAGAACAGTTTTTCCATTATAACTTCTAAACGAATAATCCTATTTTTAAAAGTAAGAATGAGTAAGAAGAGTACCCAGTCCTAGATCCGCAAACAGGAGTACCGGAATTTTTAAATAAATAAGATCAGGGGTAGATCGACTAGGCTATTGATAAATTTATATACTTAATGTGGTCGGAGATGCTTCCTCACCTATTTTCAATGTGTAAGGGTTTTAAATTCGAGGAGGTTGGTAGAAATAGTGTCGTTTTACAAAACTATACTAGGATAGGGACAGTATTCAAAGACAAAAGTATTAACGATTATAGGTAATTATTTTTTCGGGCATAGAAACAGCAGAGACATTACAATAATACAAAACATTATTCTTATACCCTCTTTTATGGATGAGAAATGAATGATTCCTTCCAGGCACTTGGGAAGTTATCAAGTTCAGGAGAATGTTTAAAAAGTTTTAATATGGGCGGACATTGAGAGTCAGCGTGAATTAAGCGAACGACTTGCAACGACAACAGAAACATTAGGAACGCAAAACACGACTGCAGCCGTATCTACTGCTAGAGTTTTGAAACACTCTCGGAAGCAACAATAGAAGAATAACTTTTTTAATGGGTCGTGTCAAAACTCAGATGGCTCTTGCACACAGGATTGAAGAGAAACTCTTGATCTTCTACTTAATAGTACATCGAACCCAAAAATCTCCTTAGTGGACGCAGGCTAGTATAAAATTTGACCGTCTGCTCGTTTGCATCTAAAAAAATTCCTGTGGCGATCAGATTTTCCCAGTTCTCCTACAAAATAGTGGGGATACATAGTGCATTCTTGGAGGAGAAGTAATGTTGTCATTATTTCAAAACAAGGAAACCGCCCCTTAGATTTACCAAAATCTCGTACATCGTCACTTATCTTAAAGACAGCGGAGAGATTAGTTGAGGTCGCTTTCCATCTAGTCGGCAAACTAGAAATTGCCCTGTGCTCTTTCTTAGACATCGAAATTTTTTTCGACAATACCGGTTACCACCCCATATCCAGGGCCCGGTTTGAAGCTATGCTGATAACTGATATCCCGTTGATATCTCGGTGTAAAAGTTTCTCGAGTATTATCATCTCTACTTTGGTCGCTACTGATTGATGAACTTCTTATGAGTCTACATAACCAGGGTATCGACGCTATTGTCTACGCCGATGATCTAGCCAACATAGTCACCGGTAAGCACGACTACACCATCACTGAATTTATGAAAAGGGCACACAATGTGGTGCTGGGCTGGTGTCTTAGATTAGGACTCCAAATCAATCCAATCTAATGGAACATTGTCATCAAATTCTGGTCATTTCAACTTACTTCTCTCGATTTCTGATCTAGAAGTCCGTTAAAGAATTGATTTTATGACAGAGGAACTCCATTTCGGAACTAAATTCAAACACTCATCCCAAGCTGAAGAGCCTGCGAAAATGAAGAAAATGAAAAAGTGTTTTAAAGATGGATTAAAAACCGAGCTGTGAGCAACTGCAGGAATCTATGGGCTTAGCACAAGAATCTTTATTGCAATGGATAACTGGAGCAACTGCAGGAATCTATGGGCTTAGCACAAGAATCTTTATTGCAATGGATAACTGGCCCAGCGTATTTTTATCTGAATTTCACGCCATAGAGGTTTGTTCCAGACTTATGACTTAAATATCTTTACAGCAGGTCTCATTTTTCAATAGACTAAAAGCCTGTTGGGTCCAAGCACGTACCGGTATATTTCACATCGAAGTAGCAGACGAGTTCGCAAGAGCTGGCTCCGGTTTCCTCCTTGTTGGCCCAGAGTCCTTATTGGAATCTCCTGGGCCTCCAAAAAATGGATGTTGTCTCTACACTTTCAGAAAGAAACAGAAAACTTCTGGCTCTTTTGCCCAGCACCTCGACAAGCCAAGACGCATATTGACGCCTCGGTAGCACTCAGAACTCATAACCTTCATAGTTCTGAATTTAGGCTGTTCGGTGCCTATCTCACTGGTTACCACATATGCAAATATCATCTCCATAAAATGTGTTTCACCCCAACAGAGAGTGTAGAGTCTGCTTTAAATGTGGAGAAACAACTATGCACATGTGTGAAGCTGTCATGTGAAACAGGAAAATTACTTTGGCAGGGATCTTATCTCTACTTTATAAATCAAGACTTCTTCAGCAGATGCATTGCTCTCATTTATAGGGAGGTTGAGCCGCTTCTGCTCACTTAGGGCTACGGTAAAACTTTCTTCCGTTAAATTTGGCTTGCGTTGGGCTTAACCGACTCGAAATGAGCATATGCACTTAACATGCAATTACCTATTGTTCAAATTACAACTTCAGCAAAACACGCTGTTGAATTTTAATTTGTTGCTTAAGCTGTTGAATTTTAAAACACAATTAGCTTTCAACCATTGAAGGTACCGGAAGTTTGTCGCCAGAAAGCAGCGCTAACTATGTTCATCTCAGTGAACTGTGCAATAGTAACTTCGATGTGATATTTAAGGACGTGTAATGGTCAGGATGGCCATGTGAAGTATTTGGCAACGTCTGTCTTGTCATTGTTATTTCTGTGCTGTGTTGCCCTGTATCCCATATATCTAAGAACGGTAACATAGAAATAAGTGACCTTCTGGTGTACCTCAAGGCAGTCATTGGGACCATTATTTTTTACAATATTTATTAATGATCTACCTATCATTCTGCCCCAGTCTCACATACTTATGTACGCAGATGATGTAAAACATTTATTTTTATACACAGATTCCCTTCGTCATAGTCGTCTGCAAGACGATTTGAACGCCTTGCAACTTTGGTGCTTGACCAATAAGTTGAAGCTCAATTGTTCTAAGTGTATGTTTATGATATTCTATCGCACTAGGCACTATTTAGGCACTTATACGATTGCCAATTCTCCATTGCAACGTATAGCTACCGTAAAAGACCTTGAAGTTTTATTTGATTGCAAATTGAACTTCAATTCACACATTTCGAAGATTATTAATGAAGCCAAGGGAGTACTTGGATTTATTAAACGATGGTCGAAAGAATTTAATGATCCTTTTACCACTAAGCTACTTTATGTCTCCCTTGTTCGTCCGATTTTGGAATATTGCTCTTGCATCTGGTGTCCTCAGTACAGTATTAACCAGGATCGGATTGAGTCTGTTCAGAATAAATTTTTTCTTTTCGCCTTACGAGTTCTAAACTGGGATCCAAACCTTCGTTTACCATCGTACTCCAGTAGGCTTCTCCATCTCAAATTTCCGTCTTTAATTAATCGTAGAAAAACTCTTGGTGTTGTTTTTCTCCATAAATTGATTATTGGCGAGATCGACTCTATGTTTCTTTTAGGTCGTATAAATTTATCCGTTCCTCGTCGTGCAACGAAATATTACTTTCCTCTCAACTTCAAATGATAATGCTTTGCACAGTTCTTTTCACGCTTTATGTGTAAACTATAATTCATTATATCACGTACTCGCAACTGAGCTCTCTCTTTCCTCTTTTAAATCCTATCTTACAAGAAATCTCTGATCACAATAAATGTATAGGCTTAGCTGTTCAGCCCGGCTATTATATTTCCTCTATTGGGTCAGAGATTTCTCTCTAACTTTCTATAAATTTCCTTATTTTCTTATTACTTCTTGTCTTTGTTTCTCTATACCTATCTTTAAATTAATCCTATTTTTTTTTACTTCTTTTCTTATTTATTTATATATTATTTTATTTTTAATTTTAATTTAATTTAATTTTAACTATATATATATTTTTTTTATGTATTTCTATTAAACATTATATTTATATTCCTTATTTTTTTTTTAATAATTTAACTTTTAATTATAAACACTTTTGCAACTTTAATTACTAACTCTCTTCTGTTTAGCTTCAAGTTCAAATAATGACAATGACTAACCTGACTGGGGCATAGCTGGCTGGACTGGGAAATAAATATTCTCTGGGTCAGTGTCTTTAATATTTAAAACTTACGTTATTTCATTAAGCTTTTTCTATGCTTTCATTACATTTAAAAAATATTATAACGTTTGCTGTCCCATAAGCACTGATTGTCTTCCAGAAAAAATAAATAATTAAATAAAAAAGCGTAGATCATCAGTCCTTGCTTGGTGTCGTTGGGCCACTTGAATGTACTGTTCGTTACTACATCAACGTACATAAAAAAAATTCTTTGCGTGCTAAGAAGGACTCAATATTGCCAATTTTGCAACTATTCGGAATTGATAGCGACATAACAACGTGCACTAAATAAAGTGGGAGAACCCGCAAAATACTGCAAAATTTTGGACAGAGGAAAAGAAATATCGTGACTCTGCCGGCTACAATCCATTTGAAGATTTGGTATCTTTCGCCTTCATTGTACTTTCATTGCCGTGGTCAAATGCCAAGGTAGAGAGGGATTTTAGCCAAGTAAATTTGGTAAAAACCAAATTGAGAAACCGTCTCTAAATAGAGACTTTAAATGCACTTTTGACCATAAAGTAAATACATATTTAATTAATTAAGTCAATTATATATTGTATATTTCTTTAAGATTCGGATTACTACGACACAACTTATGTTGTCACACTTATAATTTGCCTGAAAAATTGTTGAAATTGATAGGCTCCATGGCGTCCTATGAAAATAAAGAGAGGACTGATGATCAAGTACATATATAATTAAATATAACATTACAAAAAAAAAAAAATGTTCGGTTTTTCTGTTCTTTTTTTTTTTTTTGTTATTTTGGCTCTTTCTTCAGAAAAGCAACTCGCTTATTCGGCTCGTGTCTGTAAGATTAGCCGAATGTGTTCGGCCCATACGGACAAGGCGCACGATAGCTTCACTCACAGCATACGTTGAAATTAGTTAACTCGAGTTCAATTGAATTGAGTGAATGTGAAGCACACAATGAGTGAATGTATCTCAATATGAATTCGTGTTAGAAAAAACGAAGACACTTCATTTTTAGGAAAATTGTTTGTATGAATAACTTCTTTGTTTTTCAAGATTTGAAAACCAAACTTGGCATATTGATGCATATTTACGATTTGTAAAATCTGACCAAGTTTACACAAAATCGGACTACTATATCTTGTAGCACGCATAGGAACAATCGGTGGAAAAGTTCTCGTAAGAATAACTTCTTTGTTTTTCAAGTTATCATAACCAAACTTGGCAAGTTTGAACAAAATCGGACCACTATATCTTATAGCTCCTATTTGAACAATCGGTCGCAAAGTATTCGTTTGAATAACTTTGGTTTTAAGATATCAAAACCAAAGTTGTCATTCAAAATTTTCTTAGGAGACCATTGCAAGTGTATATTATTATTTTTTTTATTTATTTATTTGGTTTTCCAGCACTACAAGTATGAACTTATAATTTAATGTGTTAGTCACAACATGTAATTACTTAACTTTATATTTTATTATTCAACTAATTTAATATCATTAATTTAATTTAATCTAATCTAATCGTTTTTATTGCGTGGTGTAGTTCGTTCCATAACCGGGCAGTGTATATAAAAAAGTGATTATTAGATATAGTTAAGTTAATTCTAGGACATATTATATGGTTTGTGCGTTGTAAAGGAGGACCAAGGCTCTGAAATCTATCCACCGCTTAAGGCCAAGGTCAAAAATTTTGCTTGCAAATACTGTAATGCGGTCATAGCGTCTAAGGTTGAATGCATATATGGCTATAGCAAAAAAATCCACCTTTAGTTGTTTGTAGTCATTCGCATTGCAATGGCCAAAAATTTCGACGCCATAAAAGAGTGCGGGTATTAGGCACGGCCAACTGCCTAAGCTGCCCATAAGTTTTACCTGTCGCTATAGATATGTGATTACTCCAAATCAATGTATTATTGAAGTGTATTCTCAAATTGGCAGCACTATTGACATGTTTGACAGGGTTTCCACAAATGTGCAACTCAGGCAGCTGTCTGATGTCAATAACCTCTTTATAGGTTAATACGCACTTTGATTTCTTCGGGTTTGTACCTAATCCGTTATCTGTGGCCCATTGCGCTACTTTGTCAAGATGTACATTACACTCAGCAATACATTCATTTATTTGACTTAACGGGCGACTAACATAAATTTGAACGTCATCAGCATACATGTAGACTTTACAATTCGACAAACCATTCGGAATATCATTAACATATATAGAAAATAACAAAGGACTCAATACAGAACCTTGGGGATCTCCACGGTTTATTGGAAGGAAGCTGGATACACAGGTTCCGAAGACCACTGCTTGTACTCGCTCTATTAGATAGGTCTCAATTATAGATCCAATGCATCAGTCGTGGTGAAAGTCCCCAAGTACTCTCAGCATCTTTTGTGATGCATAGAGCGCGTCTGTTGCTTTGTTCACCCTTTCCTACAAATTGAGTTTCCATGTCAGCTTGTTATCTAGAACCACTTCAAGGTATTTAACGTGATCTTCAATGTAAGCGGTATACCGTTCACCTTTGGCGGGTTTCACTTCGGTACTGTTGCTTTGTTCACCCTTTCCTCCAAATTGAGTTTCCATGTCAGCTTGTTATCTAGAACCACTTCAAGATATTTAACGTGATCTTCAATGTAAGCGGTACACCGTTCACCTTTGGCGGGTTTCACTTCGGTACCTTGTATCTCTTGGTAAAGAAAATGAGGTCCGTCTTGTCCGCGTTGATGCTAAGTTTGGCTTCTTTGGTCCATCCCAGTATCTCTTTCCGTGTATAGTCCATGATGGCGCTGAGAGTCGATGGACATTTACCTGTGATAATTATGCTAATGTCATTAGCATATGCAGTTATCTTAGGCGCTTTCCTTTGAAATTTATATAATAGTCCGTCTACCACTAGGTTCCATAGCAGTGGCGATAGGACTCCGCTTTACGGCGTGCCTCTATGCGCCGCCTTAGTTATGCTTTCGCCATGTGATCTCAGTCTGAGTCTGTATCGACTACAGCATCGCTCTTCCACAGCATAGCCTGTTTTTTGTCGTTGTTTATGGCAGTAGCTTTGCAACTACTGTGGCATGCTCCAATCATAGTAGAGGTGTGACCGCTGGCGACACGCAAGGAGGATTGCTCCTACCCGTGCCCGCCGGTGGTAGCAGTAACGCTTTCCACCGACGTTTGGGCTGACATCCCAGCCACTGCTTGATCCTTAGCGACCTCCATTCTGATTTTGTTATCGGTGTATCGACCCCTAGCGTGTTAAGCCTGCCGTCAGGCCCCTAGAACAATGGCTTAGGTCCCAGTAACTCCGACATCATTGTCTTAGCTAGACACTGCACTACCTTAGTTGTAGGCGCGCAAGTGACGCTAGGTATTACCCGTTTACTCCGAGGTAAATACAGTGCCCATGGCCCAACCAACACCCGCGTGGAGGGTAAAGTTCAACGGATTTTGCCAGCCGCCAGAGTATTGCGTATTGATGCATTATGAATTTGACAGTTTGTTTAATACTTAGTTCCCATCTTAACTATCTCCATAATGGTTGGAATTTATAAGGTGTCGGAACATAATAGAGTTTCTAAATACGGTGGGAAAAGTTCCTTAGCAAGTTAAAAAAACACGTTGCACATTTGTTTATATTTTGCGATTTGAACAAATTTATACTTAAAATATTCGTAAAAGAATTATCTAACATATTCAATCTTAAAAAGTATTAAAACGATTTTTTTAAATTTTTAAAAGAGCAAATAAAATTCAGAAATTTTTTAAAAATGCAAAAAAAGTTCACAATTTTCAACTTCGAGGGTTTATAATGGCTTTAATTCTTATTCGATCAGCATAAACGCCATACCATTAGAAAGGGGATACAATTACCTTTTCGATGTGTAACGTTATTTAAGTTCAAATAAGATCTGATGTAGAGATGAACAAATAAATCGAAGTAGTGCCAAAAAGCGAGCTATTTGCGGTTTTCTCGATAACCATTCTTTGAAAAAAAAAATGGTTTGCATTTTTTAAATCAGCGCTCGAAAATACATCAAGAATAGTCTATGAGAGCCCAGCTCCTTTTTTGCTGTAAACTAGTGTTATTAATATAAGTTATGTCAACATAGCAAAGTGTCTGATTGGTTTCAACCTGGCGAAGCCCAGCTCGATCCATGAAGACATGCTTTAAGCATCTCACCGCCTCCACGTGGCGTGTCACCCGACAGACTAATTGCCAAGGTGAGAAGGTAGAAATTCTGATCTGGTTAGCATCTGTTCCAGATTGGAAGGCTACATAAGTCTTTTTCCGGATCGGTAGACAATAAAACAGGCTCGCCCGTCGATGAGTAAGGCAGTAACCATACTGAACCGCTAGCGAAATGGCAGTTGGGCTAATGTTGCAGTTACCTCCGTCCTATTAAAACTTGGCGAGTCTTTAAGTACGTTCAAATCGCAGCTTCGTTAAGTTGGTGACACAGATGCAGTTGAGAGAACTCCTGCTTCTCGTCCGTCCTGGTTCTGAACACAAGTGCACATAAAGTTTTGTGTCTACCCTCGCATAAGCCTCATAGGGACCCAATGAAGACAGCGTGGACGACTGTACATATACGAGGAGATAGCGGCTTAAAGCTTGGAGCCATATAGCATGAATATACCAAATCAATAACATAAAGAGCGGGAAATACACAGCGTATTTCGGAAAAGTAGAGTGACCGCAAGATCACCAGTTACAGCGCAATCAAGTGATGAAATCCAAGACTTACAAATAGACAGGGCAAAGGAACCCACCCCAAACAAAGAATACCTTGACGTAAACGGACGATCACTCAGTTCGTCGACGTCGGTTATATGGTAACACCGCCAGAGATTCAACACCCTGGCTCGCCTAGACAGGAACTGATATTCAAAATGAGAACCCTAGAGGAGAAATCTCTGGCAAAATCAAAAGCGATCAAAACTTGATGAACTCGGTGTCGAGTAAAACGCTGCGAAAATATTATACGCTGCTTTAAATACTTCGTTGTTAACCATTTTCAGAGCGAGTGCACAGGACCGAATTGTAGAGACTTGTGTAGGAGGATCGCACCAAAACTGCCGCTATTTGGATACCTAGCAGAAGCAGCAACCGATACTCTAATGAAGACCGAGGAAACTGTTTTGTTCACGTAAAAGTCAGCGACTACCACATATTCAGAGTGACGACATCCAAACTTTCGAAAGCAAATCACATGAGATAGAAGACTACGCCTCACAAATATAAGGAAAGTACATAGTAACAGGCGAATTTAATGCTAGAGCAGAATGATGTGGCATGCGAGAAACCAACTCTAGAGGCTGGAGGGTTGCAAATATGGCCGCCAGACTTGGACTCATAGTTGAAAATTTTGGTACGAGCCCAACCTTTAGTGCGAAGGTACGATTCCTGGATGCGAAGGTACGATCCCGGACATAACTCTAGTGACAGAAAACCTGGCGACTAAGATCATAAACTGGAAAGTCCTTGGCATCTACACCGGTAACGACCTTCAGTACATTTCATTTGAGGTGGGGGATAATAAAATAAAAAGACGCGCAGCCAATATGGAACGACAGAGCCTTAGGTGGAACGTCCACCTTTTGACAGCAAGACAGCACTGATCACCGAAATTGATAGCAGAGCCGCCGTAGCCCGACCTACAGAAACCACTGAGAGTACAGTAGAGAGCGTCATGTCAATGATCAAAGGAGTCTGTGAAGTTGCAATGCCTAGACCAGGAAATAGACGCAGACAGGGTCAAGAAGTCTTCTTCTTCTTAAAATCGGAGTCCTACGGGAGAAATGTCTAAAGTGCCGACACCGACTAATCAGAGCGAGACGCCGAGGAGACTTCACCGAAGAGGAAAGACTAAGAAAGATCTAAATATCGCCAAAAGAGCAAGCTTACGAAGCGGAAAATACTCTGTGACGATATGAACACCGATCCTTGGAACCTTGGATACAATATAGTGATGAAAAAGCTTAAGGTTAACAACGCACCCCTTTATATGGAAGTGAAGAAAATCGACAATATAGTACAGACGCTCTCTCCGAATCATCCGTCCAGACTCATCCGACTCAAGCGAACGAACAGACGATATCCTAATGGCACTCTTTACCCAGAACGAGCTGGTGAACGCTCAAAAAGTCTGTAAAATGGAAAAACGACCGGTCCCGATAATGTCCCAGCAGAAGTGCTCAAAGTTGTCGCAGAAAGCCGTCTACAAACTCTGCTGGAATTGTATAACGCATGCATCCGGACTGTTAAATTCCCTGATCCGTGGAAAATACAACGGTTGATACTAATAAGCAAGGGAAAGGGTGATTCCGAAACTCCATCAGCCTATGGACCATTGTGCATGCTAAACACAGCAGGAAAGTTTCTAGAAAAGCTAAAGAAACTTCGACTGGCAGCTGCGGTTGAAAATGCTAGAGGATTCTCCCCGAGACAGTACGGCTTTAGGCTAGGCAGATCCACAATTGGAGCAATTCAAAAAGGAACTCAAGCAGCGCTCCATCAAGGAGAGCCATCATGGCAATCACCATTCACGCCCAATAGTGCTGCTGGCAACGTTGGACGTGAAAAATGCCTTCAACAGCGATAGACGGGCGGATATGACCGATGCACTCCAAAGGCGTTTCCGAATACCTGGATATCTGATGCGTATAATACTTAGTTATCTCAAAGACCGTAAGCTATTGTATCTATTGTAATGTCACAGCCGATGCTGCGCAGGAATCTATACTTGAGCCAGAATCCTGGAACATAACATATCACGAAGTTCATCGCATAGAGATGTCCGATGACACATTCCTTGTTGGATATGCAGACGATATTGTGGCAGTTATATCGGCGCGTAACACGGATTACGCTCAATGTAAGCTCACGCAGGTGATGATCCGTATCAAAGATTGGCTGCACTCCCACGGATTACACCTAGCTTCCTGACGGAAGCAGGTATGAGGGTACACGATAGCATAATTAGGACTCAAAAGACTATAAGGTACGTGGAGATTAGACTTGTCTCAACGTTAACCTTCCAAGCGCAGATAAACCACGCTGGGACAAAATCCACCATTGCCACGAGATCTTTAAGCAGACTGACGGCAAACGTAGGCGGACCAGTACAATGCAGGCGGAAACTGCTCACGGAAGTAAACACTGTCTTTCTTTTATGCGGATGTGAGATCTGGGCAGACGCATTGACCGCGAAGTACAAAGCAAAACAACTTTGGCAATACAAAGAACAAGTGCGCTTAGAATAATTAGTGCTTGCAGGACAGTGTCTGAAGCAACAGCTATGTCATTGCAGACGTATCGCCGATTGACCTATTAGCCCGAGAGCGTAAAAAAATATATGAACGACAAATAGGAGGAGTGACAAGACATACAGTCGACATCTGCAAGCAGGAAACCCCCGACCTATGGCAAGAACGGTGGATAAACGAAAACACTGAAAGGTGGACGGCAAGGCTTATACTCGATATTAAAGTCTGGGTGCAAAGAAAGCATGGGGGTGTAGAGTCTACTACACTACATAAATGCTGTCAGGGGGTGTAGAGTCTACTACACTACATAAATGCTGTCAGGAGACAGGTGTTTATTGGCAAAAACATAGAAGCCAGCTGCGTATATGAAGACACCTGAAGTGACACTGTATAGCATACAGCATTTCAGTGCGAGCGATTTTCTGAGAAGCGCAATCATCTGATAGGAGCAATCGGACACATCACACCGGAAAATATCTAATAAATATATAAATCTAATATGGGGAGTCTGGACCCAGAAAAGATGAGAGCACATGCCGCGTAGTAGGCCCCAATTTAAAGTAATGCAATAGCTTTTCCGAGGTGGAAATAGGCCTGACGAGGAGGGGATTTTAGTGTTTGCAAGCTCCACATATCAATTTGCGACGACATTGTGAGATGCAGAAGGCATTTTGCCAATACCATACCATTATTTTTTTA
Organism: Hirtodrosophila alboralis; assembly: GCA_035043045.1. Lineage (NCBI taxonomy): Eukaryota > Metazoa > Arthropoda > Insecta > Diptera > Drosophilidae > Hirtodrosophila > Hirtodrosophila alboralis. Next base: position 12,233 of record JAWNNH010000147.1, on the reverse strand, counting down.
CATAAAAAAATTTATATATTGTTTCACCATGCAATTTCTTAATGCATGTATCTTGTGACTGTTATTTTTATTACCAAATACGTCAAAATATTATTTTTATTACCATTATCTCATCAGGTAATAAAAATGATTTTGAACTTATAAGTTTTGGATAATATCAGTGATTAAGAATATGATTTGTTCTTCAATTTTTTCAGAAAATCCTTAGCTTGCTTATCTCCTTGCCGATACTCCAGTGCACGCAATGTCACGGCATCTAAAAGACAGTATGCTTGACTATTTATACTCTTTTAAATTCAACTGTATTATTTACCTGAATATTCTGGTCGACATAAATTCATAATAATTTGATCGCCTTCACAAATTTTGACATCTGCAAACGTTATATAGCATTCAGCTATATACTGGCTTGTCATCCCAAACAAATCTTTATCCTTCACGCTGAATAAAATCAGGTTATCCTCCTTATGGCGCTGTTCTGCATTCAAATTACTAATTTATATAAAATTTATTTATAAAAATAAATTATTGATCTAAACAGTTTTACTTACAAGAAAAATTGCTCATCATAAAGTGGGAAACAGTTTTTATTATGTACTGCAGTTTTAACTGGTGTAATTCCAATAAATCGACTCGAAGGCATAATGCAGACTTTTACGAAAGAATCGCACAATCCATTTTTATCCATAGAAACCAAATTACGAGCATTTAGTATCTTGAGCTGAAATTATAATTATATAATAATTATATAATCATTATATACTTTTCGGTTGTAGTAATATTTAGTTTTAAAGTATTTCTGTTAATTAATTTAATTTAAGAAAAACAAATAGTTATATTATTACGTCATATATATTTTAATATAATAAACATGCCGTATGAGTTTTTAAAGTAAGTCTTTTTTGTACATTCTAATCACACTCATACAAACTAGTCTAATAAAAAAAAAAAATTTAATATTTATAGAAGAATGGAACTTTGACCTTAAGCCGATAAAAAACTCTTACTTTTTTTCTGCTGATGTTTGTTAAAAAGTTATTGTAAAAGTCTATTACAATTGTATACTCACCGATAAACCAGAATCTGAAAATTGTGCGACTATTGTAAGTTGTCCAAACAGTGATGTTGATAGTTCCTTTTGAAATTTTAATCGGTCAAGATAATATTGATGAATGAGGTCAGAAGTTTCGAGCGCGTGGAGGTCTAGAATATTTTCAATTTCCAATAGAATTGGAACATCAGAGGTTACAGCGTCACCAATTTTAAAACAAGATATCATAGTGCGTAGAGTTTCCCTTAAGTTTTGAAAGAAAGCTGGCGGACGTCGTTTCTAAAAGATTATTAAGATATTTCTTATAACCAAGAAGTACAGTTGGTTTTGACAAGCACTTACATCAAGATTAGACTGAATAAGGTCATATATTATTATTGATAATTCTCCCCAAATACCGTCCAAAATTCTGCCAAAGTTAACTTCATTAAGAGTGTCGTAAAGAGTTTCTAATGACCTTTCTAAATATAACATCAGCGTTTCCATAGAATTTGAGTCCTTGTGGAGCACTTCGGCACCTTCAGTTAAAAAACGTCGAATTGAAGGTGACATTTTTCGAGAAACATGTTCTATTAACTCGACAATTTGATTTCGTTGTGTATCAAGGGCATTATCAATGACGGCCTTAATAGTGTTAGCGCACCGTTCAGCCTCTAGACTCGTTCTGTATTCTCCTATGCGTCTTATTACATCATCAGTTCCGAGTTCCTGAAAATTATTTAAGGTTCAAGGATCAAAAATCAAAAATTTTTATAAAATGCGAGTGTATTTAACATTTTAATCAAGCACCATGACTGTGAGATCATCCGTGCTATAATTAGATATAAGGTAAGAATAGTTGCCTTTTCTAACTAGGATGGCTATCAAAGTCCTACTGTAGTTTAAAAATACGTTGTTACCTAACGCCAACCAAGGCTCCTGGACTAAAGCGACTTCAGCGGGCCCTTTTTCCAGGGCTAACAGGAGCTCCGCCGACGCTTCGTGACTCTTATATAAATATAGCTGGAGTATCCTTATTTGCATGGCTGTAGGATTTCTGCAGCTCCGATGGAGCAACTACCATCGTGAGCAGCTGATACCATGACTTCAAGGCCAAGGTCCTTCTCTACCTCTCCGGTCTCTAGCGTGTTTACCTTATTGTTATCGGGGTGGCGTTTCTTGAGAACTATCTACCCATATTGTTCCTAAGGTACGACCTGTGGTAAAAGCAGTTCCGCCTTCGGCGCGCACAGAATCAGTGTTCTGTACATTACTTCCAACTTGCCACTTTTCCACGGGTCAACCATGAAATTACTCCGGGTCGGACCACTTGCTCTCTCCTCAGGGGTGAGGTCGCGGCCGCTGTTGAGCCTAGCTTTGATTTTCAAAACAGCCTTGTATTCAGTTTCAGCACTCATACCCTCATTCTTTCTTTTTGGCCCTACCCTCCGAAAGTTACCGACACCCGCTTGAACTGGGCAGAACAGAAACTTATTCTCGGCGTCTGATGTGAAGTTTCGCAATCCATGTCTGAGTGGACAACGGCATTGCCATGCTACAGCTTGGCACCCTTGTTGGTAGTGGTGGTCATAGCTTGCAACATTTCTCAATGTTTACATTTCTTTAAATTATTTCTTCTTATTTTCCTGCATTGTGGAAAGGTATTCTAATGTTTTAGGAAGGTTCATAGAATCTTTTTTGTATAGTGGGAATGTTTTTAGGATATATCAAACTTAAATATATTGCGTGGTGTGCGAATGTTAATAAGATATTGATATAGTGATATATATATATATATATATATATATGTTTTATAATAACCAACCTTTAAAAATGAAGGCAAGCTCTGACGTATGTAGTCCATGTTGTTGATAGCCAAACACCATTCTTCCGATAAAACTAGTATACAAACATAAACATTAAAACCTTTTTAAATTTAAATATTAAAACAAGATACTAACTGAACATCTCTCCATCCTTATTAATCTTAGTTACGTTCTCAACTCGGCGTGACATGCGCTGAGCATAGAAAACGCAACATCTGCATATATCCTGCAAAATAACGTATACAATACATTTTTTGAAATTATTTTCCACATAATGTCTTCATTCTTACATTTACAATTTTTGCTACAAATGTGTATGACCCCTCTATTTCCGGCCAGTCTAATTGTTGCCAAAATATTTTAATTTGGTAAAAAATAGCTAAGGTGTCCACTGCAGATGAGCTATATTTCACCGTTTCATCGACAGCCTGCAGTTGATCCAAGTCAATTGCCTTTTGAACGCGATTAAGGGCTTTAATTATTGAAATATCGAGCCAATGAGTTACGCCTCTTTCGAACCATTGATAAAAATCAGTCATTTCCAATTTAGAGTTGGGGCAGAGTGATTGTCCTACAATAAAAACAGATTATACATATCATAAAGGTTATTTTACAACATTTTTACCTAGGGTATTGTATCGTTTGAGAACCAAATAAACTTCAAACAGGGTAGTTCCCATATTTACATTGTCAATATTGGGTAAATATTCAAACTGATCATCAGGAACATCTAACATTTTAATGTTAGAACACACTTCTGTTACAATGGTTTTAGATATTTCCTTCAGTTTCGAATCATAAAATAAAAATAGTATCGTAGAATAGTTAATCCGAATTTTGCTGAAAAAATTAAATATTAAAAAAATTATAATAAGAAGAATTAAGAATCCTAAAGTCGAGTATACCCGACTACGGGACAACTTGGGTTCGGGGATTCGAGATCCAAAAGCATGAAACTTTTATGAATATACACATTCAGATAAGGTAGTGTTACACTAGGTAACAAAATATAGCTTTTTTTTTTGTATATTTGACCAAACCTACTTTTTCTGATACATATGGTGCCCCAGATGACGAAAAACCACTTTAAAAATTTTTCTATGGTGAGACTTTTTTTGTAAAATTTTTGAAATCTGGTATTTATTTTTTAGCTTTTTTTCAGAGGCAAGCCTACAGATTTTAGCATTACTCGAGAATCTTAAAGCCGATTTTTAAATGCTTTACGTTTTCTAAAATCTTATAAAAGGGCCTATAATTCATACATATATTTTATTTAGTTTAAATTACTAGTTTTGTAATTATTTGATTTTAAATTTAGAAAATGATGATATTTTGTGCGGTATTTTTTACGATTTTTTGACTTTAAAAATCGAGGAAAAGTCGAAAAAAAATTATTGCGTTTTTCTCTCCTTTGCTTTTACATAGTTGCATTAATTGGGCGTTATTTAAGATATAGTCATAGAAATCGATAAAGAGACGGCGGAAATATAAGCATTTAAACAAACACGCCCGAAGTGGCATTTTTAAATGTGCCTATAAAATTCATCGGTTTAACAGGCCGTCAAAAGGCGATCATGTGCGCGAACTTGGCTCGGTTCGGCGAATTGTTCGACGTTAGTGGAGGAAATGGTAGTATTCTTGCTATTCTTTTTATCGACATGCATGTTCGCGAGGATGCTCGCATTTGGATGGCCTGATACTGTCAATGACATGTGTACAGAAAAATAACCAGTGAAACGCATTAGGGGAAGATTGGAAAAAAGCGCTCCGCTTCTACTAGTAGTGTTTTGGTGTCCAGAGAATTATCCGCTTCCTCGAACTACAGAATTGTTATCACAATGTGAAGAAATTAACGTCAGGTATCAGTATAGCACTCTGATATTATCGAAAACTGCCTGATATTGGTCTGCACATTAGTGCACCAGTACACTAATAGAGCACAAAATAGTGAATTTTACTTGCGAAGGTTTGTTGATCGGCACACGTATTCAACCTAGAGTACTACCTTTGAGAATTTGGAGCAAACAAACAATATTGAATTTAATTTTGAACACAGGTAAAGGTGATAAGGACATATTAACGCCATCTACCCAATTTTGAGTATCGGTATATAACTCCCTACCACAATTACTACTGCATTCTAGTTTTGACTTTCATCGAAATACTAGCACTCCAAAAATATACTATATAAGATGAGTAACCTTGTCAACAAATCAATTCATCTTCAGAAAATACTAACATTTTCGTTTCTTTTTAGGTATACTTTTAAATTTTCAAGACCCATGATTTGGAAAAATACTGATACTCATGGATCCGATTGTTACTTTTGCGCATTTCAAAAAATTGGTATTGGAAAAATATGAAATGTATCCGCAGACATCGGTCATAACCACCGAAAATCGTATATACTGTGAGTATAAAATCGCATTATTCACATTGAAAAAAAAATTAATATTATTCATACAAACACTTTTCCTGAAAATGAAGTGTCTTCGACTTTTCCTCCATAGCTATATGATATAGTGGTCGGACTGATTTCGACATACATACATACATTATCAAGCTTCATCTGTGCCGAGTTTCATCAAGACATCTCAAAGAGAAAGCCAAAAACTTTGCATAGAAACAGACGGACAGACAGACAGACGTACATGGCTATATCAACTCAGCTCTTCGTCCTGACCAAGAATATATATACTTTGTGGGGACGGAATCGTCTCCTTCTATGCGTTACACATTTCGGGACAAAATTATAGTTCCCCTTTGCAAGGGTATAAAAAGATCTAAAGATAAGACAGATGAAAAAGTAAAAGCGTTATAAGAGAACGAATAGAAAAGATTAACTATAATATGAGAATGATTAATTCAGTTAGCACAAAGAACTCGGATAGGATTATGGATAGAGCAGTTAGTACTGCAGGTTTGAAGAGAAGAGAAAGATAGTCTCTAGTAGTTCTGATCGGATAAGCAAAACTAATTTGGCTTATTAAAGCGGAAAAATCAATTTCACCGTCAATTAATTTGAGTAGGAAAATTACACCAAGCATTGTTTTACAATCAGAAAGAGAGGAAAGATTTATTAGTAAAAGTCTACTACGGAAAGGAGGGGTGCGAATATTAGTATTCTAGTTAATACCCCTGAGGGCGAAGAGTAGGAATTGTTTTTTTACAGATTATATTCTGTCCTGATATACCTTATATTGAGGACACCATATACAAGATACATATTCCAGAATAGGACGAACAAGTGAAGTATAAAGAGATTTAGTAATATAGGGATCGTTGAATTCTTTCGCTTTATGAAACCCAGGATTCGATTAGCAATAGAAGAAAAATGCTTGGCAAACTTTAGCTTGGCATCTAAAAGAGTTCCCATATTGAGAACATAACTATTTAAAAAAGGCATATGCCTACTAAAAGATATTACGTACATTTACTTCAATTAACGTTAAATATATTTACTTTACACCAGGTTTGAAAACTGTCAAGATCAGTTTGCAACCTGAGACCAAAAAGAGAGACAGTACATGGCAAGCAAAGCTTAACATCATTGGCATAAATAAGAGCCCGAAAGTGACTTATTGCAGAAGGCAGATCATTTATAAAAAGCGTAAATAGCTAGGGGCCAAGATGGCTTACTTGCGGTACCCCGGATGTAAATTTGACAGATTTGGATAATAAGCCATTAAAAAAAAGATTTTGGGTTCTTAAAGTAAGATTATTCTGAATCCAAAGAGTGTTTAACGGAGTCAAAAATACGGGCTTTATGGCCCTCAGATCATTTTATAGAAAGCTTTCCGTGATCAAAGGCCAAAAATGCAATTTGACGTATTTACATGACAAGAATAAGGCAATATCTGTTGGCAATCTTAAACACTATACGTCTTTTGAAAAAAATTTAGCAAAAACATCGGCAATTGTCTGAACTAAGTCAGCTGTCCTCATTTTAAAAAACACTGTTGATGGAAGTGTTGAAGATCTACACTTAGGATTGACAAATATGTAAAACCGTTCCATCCGAAGCTGTAGCTTACAACAAGGTAATCCTTATATCATTGTTGGTTCAGAACAGAGAAATTGGATCGAGCAATTAGATAGCGGGAGAGATCCAAGAAAGATCCAGTTTCCTTGTATTTCTTATACAATCTTGACTTCCTAATTTTTGGGTTTATTAATTCCCACGTAATCTGGAACACATATATCAAGTAAAGAGTTTAAAGTAGAATAAAATATACTGATTGCACTATTTATGTGCCTGCACATGTAAAGCTGAGACCAGTCAGTCTCGGATAAAAGCAGTGAGTTTATAAAAAAAATTGTGTTTCCGAAATTGTAGGTTTACTCCGTAAGCAAACCACAGGTAAATCCATCAACACCTCTAAGGTCGAATGATAATGAAATAGGATCAATACGGGAAATCGATATGAACCAGGGATCCAAAACAAAAATCAGATCAAGCATTCTAAATAAAGAATTTGGGATGGCATTGATCTGGTACAATTACATTCCAGATAAATTATCGAGAAATTCATGTTGAGCCGTGGATGTTAACACGCTAGAGTCGGTAGAAGAAACCCAATAAATTCTAGTTATATTGAAATCACCAAGAACTAAAAGAGAATCGCGCTCAGACAGCACAGATTAAACAGAATATATAGCTGAAGTTTGCGAAGAATAGACAAAATTGTATGAAGAAGGAATATAGAAACAAGTTATAAAAATGCAAACACCACAAATGTTCAGTTTAATTGCAACAAATTCAATATATTTAGAATTATCGGTAAATACTATTTCAGAAGATAAATCAGCATCAACAGAAATAAATACACCACCATTGCGACGAGGAGCACGATCTTTTCTATATATAGAAAATTAAGTAGATAAGATATCAGAATCAAAGATGTCGGACTTTAATCATGTTTCAGAAAAGGCAACGACATTAACATATAAACACACATGAAAGGATAAGCTATTTAGGTAGAGATTACTTACGTACTACAAAGACCTCTTACGTTCTGATACACAATAGGATTTTAGTTTTTTGTGTTTACAACAAATTTTGCTGAAATGATTGGCAGGACTCTTATTATAAATGATGAAATTTCCAGAAGATACGTAAGACTGAATTTTTGCACAAAAATATTCGCTTTAGATGTGGACTCAATAAAAGTCTTAACATCAGCTGATTTAGTATCAGGGGCAAGTCTCAAAAGAAAAATTTGCTTTTTGGTGGAACATATACAAGAATCATTTTGGGAACAAAATCCACGGATGGGGAGACGGGGATGAAAAATATTTGAGACTTTAAAAAATTATAATACGCTTTTGCAAGAGTATACAAAATTTGGTTTTACAATTTTAAAGCTTACAGCTAGATTATGAGCTTATTACTTAAAACACATGCAATTTTTTATACTTACTGATAGAACAGTTTATCAAAATATTCCATTGCGCGTTGTAGATCTGATCGAATCATTTGTATAATTTTTATAAGATACTGTAGCTTCTCTTCATCGGAACCATTGCCTTTTGTTTGTTTGCTGCCTTCTATAATATATTCCAACCATTCCTTCGCACCACAATTAATAGCATCGACAATGACGGTATCAATATTGTATGACTCTTCTGTGTCAACATTTTCTATCCAGCCATAGATTGTTTTGGGGAATATTTCATTTGTCACTGGTATATCAAAAGTTTTTAGTTTCGCTAAAATATCCAATACTTCACTGAGTGCTTTTAATATTTTGTTATCACTAATATTTTTAGAGCGAAGCTTTCTAAGTACTGTGAAGCAAGAAGGTAATAATCGCTTCGCTCCATCCCAAAAGGTTTTTATGTCTTCACAGTCATTTTGTAAGCAATTGATTATTGGAACCATAATGTCGAGTATGGAATTAAAAAGTTCAAAATTAAGTTTGTGGGTTTCATGAACGGTACTATATGAGTGCCATTGGCAAAGTGCACAATCAAAGGAAGAGAGTCCACTTTGAACGGCGTGTTGAGTTCTGATAGCTTCGGCCATCGAGCTAAATTTACCACTCCACCAATAGTTAGCCACTTGAGAAGTATCCAATTCATGAATAAGTAACAATTTTAAAAGTTGCTTGTGTTCTTGACTCGCAACATTTTTATTTTTTTCTGCACTAACAGCCATATTTACTAAGACAGAGCCGCGACTTCTGGTTTTGGTTCCTTTTTCCAAATTATACCAAACTGTGAGTCCAGAAACTGGAATAGACTATTAAAATATTAAAAAATTTTAAATTTAAATTAAAAGAAAGCTGCTTAAATATACTATTGTAATTTTATTTTGCGTAAAGCTCAAATTTTTTAATTTATCTCTATCGTCCAAAAGGAGAACGTGTCAATAGAAAGTTTTTGGAAAATATAATAATTAAACCGAAAATAAAAGCTTTTAACAGGTTAAAAACTGTTGTTTTTAAAAACTCAAAACTTCGAATTAGTAGGTAATCCGCCTTACAGTATTAATTTGGCAAAAAAAAAGGAATTTTCTTCTTAGTTTTCAATAAATTTATGATATTGCATATTGATATAGTGTACCTTAAGCGTTATCACTGCACGACCAATTAATTCGTTATCGTGCTTTCCGGAAGAAGCGGTAATGGCAATTTCCTTCATTAGCTTACTGAGGCCTTTTACACCTTTGACATCCAAAATTTTATGAACCTTTTCCTTGACCGTCTCTGCAGCATCAAAATCCCTGAATAACATTTTAAAATCAAATTTAATTATTCAAATAAAGTACTAGTGTTAACTAAACTATGTTCGTAATACGCTATAGAGTATATTATAGACAATAATTCAGATATAACTATTTAAAAAGGTATCGTACAAAATTGAGCAAGCACTATCATTAATTATAAAATAGTCTCAATTTTGTACGATACCTTTTTAAATAATTCTATCTGAATTATTATTAATAATATACTCTATATATAGATATGTACATGTATGTATATAAGAGTAGTTATGTTTATATATTATATATATACGAATCAAGCAGTTTAACAACGATGGTTGTATGGTCGGGGGCTGAGTTTGATTCACTATGAGTTGATTCACTTTTTAAATTCGATTAATATGTAAAATGTGTCACTAATTCCGAAAAAATTTAAAAAAAAAAAAAATGGTCGCCTGGACCTTTTTTGAGATAATCGAAAAAAGCTATATTTTCGTCTTTTCAAAAAGGTAGATTTCGAAAAGTCACTATAAATCCGAACACAGAACAAGAATACAACATTTTTTAATTAGATTATTCGTTTAGAAGTTATTGAGGATTGAAATTAAAATTTGGACTAATAATATGCCCATTAAAAAAAAAATAATTTTTTTTCGAAAACTAGAATTTTGGTTTTTGGTATCTGTCTTTAGATTTATAAGCTTACTAATTCTGAAATAAATAAAAAAATTTGTAAGAATCGGTCAACAAATGTAAAAGTTATTAGCCCAAAAGTAGCAGTCTTACGTAGTGTTGTGTAAAAATCGATTTTTAGGGGTGCATTGATAAAAAACAACGACCAACAATTAAAAATGATTGAATCATGAACATTTTGCAACCTTTTCCTAATTAAAAATGCTGATTGAATCCGTAAGTGGTTACAAAAAAAATTATAATTATATATTAAATTATTTTTTGAGATAAGAGTGCAGCTGGATTCTTTTTGATGTATTTGGGTATCCTAAAACAATTTAAAGTGGACATTTCAGCCTTTAATTCATAAACATGTATTAATAAAGCGTCAAACAAGGAATAAGTTTGGGTTAAGGGCTATAACTTGGCCATTTATTTATAGATTACAAACGACACCTTGTTTGACGTGTTAGTATCCAAGGGATCGGCTGACATTTTTCAAATTATTTTTCGAATTTTCCAGAGATTTTAAAAGATTCATAATCTTCCCACGTTAGAATTTTTACACAAAAATTAATAATTTTCATTCTTCACTCCTAAGCTAAAAACTTCTATATTTGTCGATTGATATTTAAAAAGGAAAATTTATTTATTTTAGAATTAGTAAACCTACAGATCCAAAGAGTGATACAAAAAACCAAAATTCTAGTTTTCAAAAAAAAATAGCACAAAAAAAAACTTTTTTTTAAAATGGCCATATTTTTATGCAAAATTTTCATTTCATTCGTCAAAAACTTCTAAGCGAAAATTCTAATTAAAAAATGTTGTATGGCAGGGTGATAGCCCATTTTATTTCCTTTTAAAAAAGATAAACACCTTTAATATTATTAAACTATGTTTGGAGTTATTTTCAGATTACCAAAGCTGCCTTTTTGAAAAGTCGAAAATCTAGCTTTGTTCAATTACCTCAAAAACGGTCCCGGTCCCTATTTTTTTAATTTTTTTTCGGAATCAGCGACATATACACATATTTAAATTCTAAACTGGGCGGGATACAAATTGCTGTTGCATAGTGTTATGCATGCATTAACAACGGTATCGACGTTCATCACATGATCAATCAAAGCAAAATATGTTGACGGAAGTCATAGAAAAAATTATTTTTACTCAAACTTACCAAACTTCGATAATCAGAACTTCTTCGCGAGGACTTTCAGTAATTGGTCTATAAGAAAATACAAAATAAAAAACAATAAGTAAACAGTAGCAGGAAAAATAATTAAACAAATTTGAATAGGGAATTATTTATATAATAAGAAGAGTGCCTTGTAGCATTTGTTTCCTCCAAATTCCACCATCGTTAATTACTTACATCAACCGGCCCATTTGTAAATTGCAATTTCTAAGCTTATTAAAATTAAATAAAATATTATTGTAATTAAAAATTAAAAATAGAAAGAAACGGCACGCCGATGCTATATGATATATAGTGGTCCGATTTTGATCAAACTTAGTCGGATTGGTCAGATTGTAATACTATATCGATATGACAAGTTTGGTTTTGATGACGTCATTGATCGTTCAATGGCAGCCATATGATATTGTGATCCGATCGGGGCGATTTTCATATACACACTACATACATCAGCACAATGCATTCGTACAAAGTTTCATTAAAATAGCAAAAGTAAGCATAGAAACAGACAGACAGACGGACATGGCTATATCGTCGGACTGATCAACTATATATATACTTTATGCGGTCGGACACGTCTCCTTCACTGCATTAAACATTTCGAGATATTAAATAGAAAGAAGTAAGAAGCAGTGCAAATCAAAATTTGGGCATCAGGCAGGTTATGCTAGCATGCTTTTGAAAGCATGAAAAACTCCTTAAATATCTTGGGTGTTTATTGAAGAATTATTGAAGTATTGTACAAGAAACTACATATGGTTTGTGGTATGGTGTCTCTAGCTCTTATAGTCTCTGAGATCTTTGAGG